>BMAW01039263.1:107663-123500 GCA_019974015.1 Nephila pilipes | reverse complement strand
CTCAAGGGTTTGGGGTGTTTCGTTAAAGAAGAAAATTAATTCTAAACTTTTGAGACGGATCCAAAGACGAATACTCCTTCGAGCTATTTCTGGATATCGAACTTTAAGTTATGAAGCTGTGTTTATAATTTCTGGTTTTCCGCCAATTGACATTGTTATTTTAAATGACATTGGTCTCAGAGAAAAGCTCGCAGCCTCTTCCTCTTCAGGTTATGATTGTGTTTTGCTTCCCTCTGATCTTCCCCACCCTTCAGAGAGAAATGCCATACAATTGATTGAATATAGTTGAAACTCTGAGGAAGAATTCCCTATCACGGTTTTTACTGATGGCAGTAAAATTGATGGTAGGGTGGGTTTTGGTTTTGTTGTCTTTCGGAAAGGTATTGAAGTTCAGTACTTACAATACAGAATCAGAGACGAGTGTACTGTTTATGTGGCTGAACTTTTATGCTTAAATTTCGCCATCAAGTGGATTGTTCAACAAAACTGTGTTGCTTCGAACTATTTGATCTGTTCTGATTCACTCTCATCCTTGGAAACATTAAAAAACATTTCTTCCTCGAATGATATTGTTGTTGAAATTCAACAGCATCTCAAACACCTCAAAGATCAGAACATTACTGTTTGTTTTTCTTTTGTACGTGGACATTCTGGTATTTATGCCAACGAAAGGGCTGACTTTCTGGCAAAGACTGCCACGAAGCGGGAAATTGATCTTAATGTTAATATTCCTCAATCCTATTTTAAAAAGATTATGAGGGAAAGTGTCCTGAAATCATGGAACGAAATATATATTAAATCAAATACAGCAAGCATCACGAAAAGATTTTTTCCAGACGTCAATATAAGAATGTCTTACCATCACTTCTTCACTAGCTTTAAAATTACGCAATTTCTAACAGGTC
The DNA here is from genome assembly GCA_019974015.1 of Nephila pilipes. Taxonomy (NCBI): domain Eukaryota; kingdom Metazoa; phylum Arthropoda; class Arachnida; order Araneae; family Nephilidae; genus Nephila; species Nephila pilipes. The sequence goes on along the minus strand of BMAW01039263.1, from coordinate 122,595 downwards.
ACGGTAACTTTAAAAAATACCTGAATAGATTCAATTTAAGTTCGAGTACAATTTGCAACTGCAGCGCCGGAGGTGATGAGGACATTGAGCACATTCTGTTTCTATGTTCAAAATTTGTCTCACAGATAAATATTCTTAAATTAGCTTTGAAAAAATTAAACATTAACTGGCCTCCAAATTTTAGTAATTTAATTTCTAGTAAAAGTTCTTTTGTTCTTTTTATCAAATATATTGAAGATATTTATAATCCTTCTTAATTTTTGTTTGTACATTGTTTAATCACATGTTTTTGTTGTTTTTGCCTACTGTAATATAGTGATTTATACTTACTTCTGTAAGCCCTGTGTGATACTTAGTGGTACACAGGGACGTTGTTTGTTATTCAATAAAAAAAAAAAAAAAAAAAAAAAATGCCGAATAACAATATCATAGTTTCTTCACACCATATAAATTCTGACCACTGCCCACCTGTCCAATTAGTTTCGTTCCTTTGCCCAATATAATCTGTTTTTGCGCTGTAATCGTAAATTTAAATAAGGATATTTTCGTGGAAAATTACCTCTTATTCCAACATCTGTTAATCTTCTCCTGAATATTTTAGAACTGATAGAAACTCCAGCATCGTTCAGATTACTTCCAATGACCATTGATGACATTCTTTCATTTTTGAGGCATAGTGGTTTTATTCTTCTGTCATTAATAAACATAGGGATTTTTTTCGGCCTATTCCTGCATTTTTTATTGAATTATTCTCCTGACATAGTAAAAAAAAATTCGGACTCCTGACGTAGTCACTGGAAAACCCAATTGTCTTTCCAATTCAAATAGGAAAGACTACTTTATCGTAGCACAGTAATCTTACATCTCTTTTTAGGGGTCTAATCAAGTCTTTTATTTGATTTAATTGCTTTTTGACTAATAATAGCTATCGTGTTGCTTTTAGAACGGCGTTAATAAAACCATACCAAATCAAACCCAAGCTTCTGAGCTAAATATAAAACTTTTTTCAACAATTCTTACTTGTAACTTTATTAAATAAGAAACAGTTTTCCTTCTACAAAACGAACCACTATAATAACTAGTTCCTACTGCAAATATGATGTCAGCTATTACGGGCTGTTATTAAAATTTGATTGGTTCCCAGAACAAGAACAGAGATTGGCCAGGACAGTTAGACTTTACAAACCACTTGATAATTATATTAGTTTTCTAGATTAAACTCATAATTCTCTTTTGTATTGCTACTATTTTAATTGAATTCAATATTAAATTCTCTTTAAAATGATGTATAGGAATTTGCATTAGGTGAAACGTAACATTTTTTCTAAACATACAAAGTTAAAAAAATATAAGAAAGTCTCGACAATTTTGGCCACCATTGTAAATATATATTCCGTAACAAGAAAAAATAATGCACGAAGAAGTATTTGTCGGATTGCGAAAAAAATGTTGGATGTGCAGAACATACATAGAAAACAAACGTTCAAAACTTTAGAACAATTGAATGAGATTTACATCAGAAATTGGCGGTTACAAACGGATGAAGTTAATTCAATAAGGCATTGGTCCACCTCTGGCCTGGATGCAAGATTCCATCCTGCCTGACATAGATTTATAAAGTTCCCCGATGGTGTCCCACGGAATTTCGAAAAATTGTGCCCAGGTCCTTTGCTAAGTCGTCAGCATTCCGTGATGGTTGCAATCTGTTTCTTATAACTTGCAAATTGTACTCTATGGCAGAGATTTCAGGCGACCTAGGTGGACAAGGAAGTGTAGAGAAAGCTTGCAGTTAGTTCATAGCAAAACATACCGTGTATGTAAGTGGAATATCTTGTAGAAAAGTACGTCATGAGTGTCACAAAAGGAATGGCAACACTTCTGGTCATAGAATATTATCTGAGTAGCTCTGTACTGTCAGTGTACCAGAAATGATAACGAAAGGGCTCCTGTTTACAAAAGACATGTCACTCCAGACCATGACGCGCTGTTGTGGGCCTGTGTGGCTTGCAATAGTAAGAGCAGCGCAATGTGAATTAGATCGTGGTCGACAATACTGTAACCGGACTTATCGGTGTACAGGTGAGAGAGTTAAGCGGCATACAGGTCGGCACGAATGTATATTCCGCTCTCAAAGTCGTCTGTGAAGGGTCATATTAAACACATGTGGGCTGGCTTCACGGTAGATAGTTGATAATGACGAATCAGTTGCTTTGACTGGTGTTCTAACAATCGATCTATCTTCTCGTTCTATTGTGGTCCATTGTGGCTGCTATGACGCTGATATCTGCCGTTGTTGACGCTCGCTTGGTAGTATGGTCTAATCACCGCATTACTTCGACCCAGATGTCGAACAATTGCTCGATTTGTCCTATCAGCCTCTTTCATTCCGACGACCTCTTTCAAACTCTGATATCTGCTCGTAGTGTGAACGAATTTTTCGGAGAATCGTTATAGAGCTGACGTAAGATATCCACAGACAAAATGTAACCGAAAGTTTGATCATCCGATTGAGAGTCATTCCTTATATATAAATATAAATATATATATATATATATATATATATATATATATATATATATATATAATATATATATATATATATATATATATATATATATATATATATATATATATATATATATATAAGGCTTCCTCCTAATATTTATTTTTTCGAATATGTGTGTATCGTATTATTAAATGAAACACGAAATAAGTAAGAGTCGATGAATGCTTATAGTATATAAATGAGTGTTTTGTATAATCAGTCATTTATATACTATAAGCATATAAATTAGAGAAATCATTTGATCCTTTTCAATAGGAATATATGATGATTACAGGGCACGTAAACAGGAAAAGTATTTATTTTTCAGCTATTACAAAGCATTTCTATACAACTAATGAACAATTAGCTATCATGTAAATGCCTTGTAGTTATATTAAATAAATTGTTATTATTTTATGATATTTGGGGAAAATTCCGTGTTATCCATTTGTCAATGCATATGTCAGAAGAAACACTTCCATTGATTTTATAATGGATACCCTATGGCTGCATTAATAGTCAAATACGCTTTTATGTATTATATTCCTCTAATTATTCTTAATATTCTAAGTATATATAATCTTGTCTCGAAACATATTTTAGTTAAAAAATTTTTAATTGAAATGAAGATAAATCTGATTAATTTTAAATGGAGTAATCATAAATCTTGCTTATTAAGGAATACCACGCATCAATCATAAGTAAAAAAATCATAATGCATTACACTATTACTCAATAAATATAATTTAAAAAAACATATAATCATTGTATTAACTTCGTATATTCAATAAATTCCTGTACGGTAAATATTTTTAATGAAAATGGGAAAAATGTTGTTCATTCTCCTTTGTTTTTATCCTACGGCTTATCGTGCAATACGAATTAATTGTTTTCCACTCATATGAATCTTTACTGATGAGATTTATATGAATGGATTCCACAAAGTAAAATAAGAGAAATATTGCATTGAAAAACCAGAAAAATGTTCATAATGATTGGGCTTTTTTTCCCCTCCTTTCTAACAAATTACACGACATAAATTTCCATTGCGTTATATCTGAAGCATGAAAAAAATACCACGAACACCAATTAATTCTTGCTCACTTTCATTAATTTTGTTCCTGTAATGAACTTATTCAATTAGTTGTGGAAGCTTTGCTTCTGTTTACTTAAAAAAAGAAAAATATATATATATTTTTAATAATTAAAGGATTGACAGCGTAATCTTTTATTTATCAAAACTATTTTAGTAAGGTTTACTTAACAGTCAATTATTTCGCAATTGAGATTCCACTTAATTCTGTAAAGTAACATTTAAATATATTACTCTCTTTCTATAAGTAAAAAGAGAAAAGAAAAAAAAAAGTTTAAAAAATACGATATATTTGATTTAAAAATAGAAAAGTCTTATTTTTATTTGCAAGTTTAATTACAATAACATTATATTACATTTTAAGAGCATATATATGTACTGAAAATTTATGAAAGAATAATTTATAAAATATTTAAAAAGACAGAATGCCAAAAAGAAATTAAAAAAAAAAATATTATACAGAAACCATTAAGTTAAAAAGCAATTTCAGACTAAGAACCGAATAAGCGGGGCTGAACCAGTTTCATGGTACCAACCTTTCGCCTTTGCGACTTGGTGAGCTGAATTGAAAAATCAAATGTACAAGAGAGCTCAATGGAAAAAAATACAAAAAAGTTCATTGATAAAAATTATAAAAATAAAATTTATAATTCTACAAACTATCAACAAATCAAAATATAAATTTACTTACAAAAATTCAAAGAAATGAAAATTCAAATATGTGAGTAGGCAGGTAGAATAACCTTGAAACAAACACAAGAAGAATCTCAGATACTCAAGATGCAAAAAACAATATGTCATCACTAAAGAAATTCAAAAATGATTCAAGCTGTTGTTTGGTTAGAGCTATGTTCTTTATCGATATGTCGTTATTGTTAAGACGAAAATACCACCCGTATACTTAATGTATTCCTAAGTTGTCATCGATGTATTTATGTTTCACCATCACGATGGTTTCTGAAGTAAATTTTAAGGAAAAGAACCAAATTTTCACTGTCTGAAAACAAAAAGAGCAAAACAGTTTATGCCAAAAACTCACTATAGGCAGAAACATTCTCCCCAGAATTTACCACATAAAATTGCTGAACTCGCAAGAATTAAGCAACACACTCTTAGCGAGAAAAATGCGAACCTACTCAGGACAGCGTTATTATGTGAACTTTCGTGTAAGTCCTTATACACAAGAAAAACTTCAAGAAACATCGTTTCTTTATTATTTTTTTTCACTTAAAATATATTTGAAACTTTTACCTCATAATGTTTATTTGTTTTATAATATGTTTATATTTATAGTATAGTTACTTCAAAATAGATATTTATTTTCACAAATTTTAGTCACTTTTTTAAAGTTAATTTCACCTCTATATCTTATGATTGAGCAAAACTCTGATGGGGTATCGATTCTAAAAGTCACGTAAGCTTTATTATACTTTTTGAAAATTTCTCTGTATCCTGTAAGCAAAAAGAATTTTCGAAACACATGTATTATGCATGATGAGTATAAAAGAAATATTTTAAATTATTACAGATATTGTATAGAAATTTGACAAAGAAACAAAATAGAACACCTTATATTCTAGAAACCTTATTTTACAAATATTAATACTTATTTGAAAACAAATATTCTATAAAATATATAGTTATTCTGTTATTGGGTTAAAAATTATTTCCTTTGGTACGAAATCGCTCATAAATTATAGTTATGTGACGAAAATATAAAGCCCACATTATTATGTAACAAAAAATTAATTGGATTAATGAAGTCTATTCGGTGAAAATGAACAATCAACATATATAACCAGATTAATATTTTACCCAATTTCAGTAATTTTAAATTATTTCGACTCTATGATTCATTAACTGTTTAATGGTACGTGATAAATTATGAAGCGTATTTTTACACATAAGTCAACAGCTCTAAATAATGAAAATCATGCACTACTTATTAGTAAGGAAAAAATAAATTAAATATTTTGTTGTAAGTTAATGCAACAATTTAAGAATTTAACAATTTATTAAATATGAGAGAACGCACACAATCTGTTAGATAATAAATTGTTTTATATGATAATTACCTGTAAATTTAAAAGACAGGAGGTATTATTAAAAGGAAGTATTTTATGTTAAAATATATTATCCATTACGTATTATTTAAAAATAATTCGTGAGTAATAATTCTCTTTTCATGTAATTGGCACATTTGTATTCTACTGCGTTCTAAATACAAGCTATAGGGTTAAAATAAAATGAAATAGGTAACTTTGAAAAGAAAACCCAATTTGAAATTGATATGTTTTTAATTAAGGTTTGATTCATTATATACAAAGTAAAATAATTGATATAAAAATTGTCTTCTGAAGCAGAAAATTCTGAACTATCAAAAAATGTGTGGCGGCCCTCCATGAACCGTATACAATTTTCTCAACAAACTATGAGACGGCTCATTAAGACAACTACTTTTAGCATGCAAATTGCAGATATTCTACGCACGTACTTGCGGTTGTAGTATTTATATCCGTGCAACTTTAAAAGTCCACAGTAGAAAAGGAAAAACAAGTACTTATCTTCTCGATCCAAATGTTGTTCTGGTGGTCTGCCTTCTGTCACCCTTTTCTCCTGTACTTTTCCGGATTTCTATCTTTCCATCGACATCTTGGACCTATCGAGTTTATATTGTATTAGCCGATGTATACATCGTAACAGAAGATTTGCCAATTTTGGAGGATCGGGTCTTGTTTGCATTCATGTCTAAGGCGCTACTCGATATTTACTTACTAGAGGAGAAATGACTAGGAGAAATGACTTTATTGACATGACAAGCGGTTTTTCATTTGGAAACTTTTTGACTTACAAAATAATTAGCAAACCGTGGTTTTTACAATATTAATAATTAAAGTTTTTGAACAACAATAATTAAATTTATATATTAAAAGGACTCATTGCTTTAAACTATCTTCTTATTATAATAATAAAAATTCACTTATATTCTAAGGGATTTATATCTACTTAAACAGTATATATAATATATAATAATCCAAATAGCTTCACCAAACGTTTAAAAAACAACGCCTCCCCATCTTGGTATAAAAATTTGAATTACATTCCATAATGTGCTTTTTATGGAGATATTTTGACTTATCGTAACTAATATTTTTATTTGAATAAAGTTTTCTTTCCATAAAACTAATCACTATTCATGTAGATTAGACTAAAGTTATAAATTTTAATAAATTCATTGGATAAACTATTTTTATTATTGATAGAGAAAGTTAGCTAACTGATGATAATAAATATATATACGAAATTTGAACCATATAATTTAACCTTGGATATAATCAGAGGGACTTTAGAAAAAATATGTAAAAGATTTAGAAATAAAACTTTTATTTTCAGCTTTCCTACCTATTCAAACTCAAGTGAATCTGTAAGGCACAGTTCAATTCATTATTTCAAACGGAAATTCCTGCACTTTTATAAAGTATCAATAGATAAATAGTCATAAGTATTTAAATATCCATAATTTAAATAAAAATTAATTAATTTTTCTCATCTGTCTTCCTCTTGAATGAATATTTAGTGACTCCCTATTGTAAAATATATCGTAGAAAGTGAAGCTAACAATGACTACCGTGCGCTACAAGCATCGATTACTGCTGCTTTGAGAAATTGATTATTTGGCTATCGTATAATATTAATTTAACCAATTTTTCGAAATATATGACGGAAGAAAAGAAATATAATTTTACAAAAAAAATTAAACTGAAAAGTATTAAGTATATCTTCCCCCTTCTGTTAAATTACTAAACATCAAACTTCTTCTTAATCAATTCTTTATCATAAAAATAAGGTATTCTGTAATGGAAAATGGGTATGAAAGATTTAATTGCATATCTAAATTTTATTTAAGTTTCAAAAGCATTTCACATTGTTATTCCATTTTTTCTAAATAATAATGTATAGAAGTACTTATTGAAAAATCTGTCAAAAAGTCCGCGTACAGTAATTACTAGCCTGCTAGCAAATGCCAGTATCTTTGATAGACAGATCTAATATCGACTACGGAAAGAGCTTATCAGATTTACAGAAATAGCACTTCCCTAATTAAAGTACCTGTCACCACTTCTGTTTGCATACTTATCGTTTGTTTTCTTGCACAGATTTCCTTTCTAATAATCTAATCAAGTGTCGTGTACCCTGAAATTGATGTGGAAGAAACGTCAACTATCTTTTAACGGTCGAGAGAGATTTGAGATCTGTGAAAGAGGAAAATTATTTCCAATGCATGATTTAAGAGCTATGGCAGTTAGCTTGTTTTATTATATTTTCGTCCAATAATTTAAAAAAAAAATAATGCAATCATTTCATTTGAATTAATTTTCTTTATAATTGCGCATTAAGTAATTGTACTTAAATTTAGTAAACTAAACTTACAAGAATTATATTCGAAGAGGTTTTAAAATTATTGAACGTAAAATACATTTCTGTATGAAATAAATATTCAAATTTAATTTTACTTTCAAACTGTAGGAATGAGTTTCTACGTCATTGAAGTAAATTATTTTCGTTAAATATGTTTTAAATATATAATATAAGCAAACTGTTGCGAACTTGGGTTTCTTTCAAATTCAATTCCTGATTAATGACCGTGTATCTTATTCATAGCTTTGATATAATTGAGAAAAGTATTAATAAGACTCTATACTCCTCTTTTATGAATAAATTCATCTCTTGATCATCCATGGTATAAATGTATTATGAAGTAAGCTAAAAGAGAGAGAGAGAGAGTAGAGGGCCCCTAATGAAGTGTCACCCAAATCACTTAATCGTAGTTCAAATTCACTTGGTTCATTGCAAATAAACCCCATGCTGCATTTAAATTCAACTTTAATGAAAATCAATCAGTCAACGAGAAAGGATTTACGTTATAATACACTGTCAAGACATAGAATATACATAAGGATGATGCGGTCACTCATGTCAGATGATATTACAACTACTATCATCCGAACATTGATTTATATCGGTAGTCTACAGCAGATAATTAAAAAAACATAGAGCAATTTCCGAGCAAAACTGTATAAAAAATTGTACGACAAAACTCTGTTAATGCTTTCTTCGTTCACACTTGACACTGGTAGTTATACAAAAATTTATAAGGATAAGTGTAATATATCTACCAATGTCCAGACTCTATACGCAAAAGCTCACAGAAATATCTTGCACTTATGCGTTGGTGTGAATGGCAGAAGAAGTTAGCAAAATAATTTCAAACGATGTAGTATCATTTTCAGGATGCGTTGTGAAATATGAGGATATAGTGAAGTATTAGCCACGAACGTCCCAGCTTCTGAAACAATTGAAGAAATACAAGCACCTTAAGTGTCAAATATCTTTCAAGGACAATATCAATTTTTTTCTTGCATCGGTCAGAATTGTTTGTTTCTGAAATGAAATAAAATATATCTGAACGTATACTGTGAGTTTAAAGTATAAAGTAAAGAGACAGATTTTAATCTTTGGAAAATTAAGAAATAAGGGAGTAAAATCTGCTCCTTGAAGTTATTTTTGAGGTCACTATAAATGTTCTTTCTAGTCGGAATAATAACAGATAATTCATTCAGTAAAAAATCAAAATTCCTCAGGTACTAAGGAACATTCGGAATTTCTTATGCATGATCCCCACTAAACAGTTGAGGACAACATTAGGGATATTATTCAGTTTGATTTTGATCTCCTGCATAGGTCGCTGAGTGTGATTCTTTATGAAATACATCTCCCGATATCATCCCCAAGAATTATTGGTGGATTATATGCAGATGAATACGTAGAATATTCTGTGTACCAAGTATCTTCTCTCGATAGAATCTAAGGGACATTCACTGCCCTGTGTGGATGTACTTTTTCATTAAATAACAGAAAATCTAGATCTACTTTACAATGAAACAAATGATCATGGCCCAGGAGAATCTTGATAAAATATTGCTGTTATACAATGTCATCTACATCGCGGACATACAGTAGTATTATATCATTATACATGATGTTTGCACACATCATAACACATCCTCCTTATCGCTAAACTGTATAAATATTTTGTGTTCAGTAATAGTTTCCTACTTTTTCTATAATAGTGTCCTGAATCACTCTTCACAGCAAATCAGAATTCTTTCGGATGCGTGATCCTGGACCCTTGATGAAAATAATCAACAAATATTGTCTTTATACCATTGTAATATTTGGTGACGAAGACGTTATTGTGGCTAATTGCATTTAATCGTCGTCCGCTCCTGCAAGCCATTTTGATACAATCGTGCCATACAGGATAACATTTAACTGATATTCTTTCAAAACCCTAAATTGTGATTTTCTGTAGAAATTTTATTGTTTCAAATTTCATTTAAATTAACAGCTAATGTGGAATGTTTTGAATAAGTTTTTGATGCGTAATTTATGAATTTCTCTGTGTTTATTTGTATTGTGATTCATTAAATTTCTAGAATATTTTATTGCATAAATGTTTTTTTGCTAGCAATTGCTCTACACAGTATATTGATTTATAATCATAATGTTTATTCATAATATTTGTAACTATATTTTAAGTAATGAATATAATTAGATATATATATATATATATATATATATATATATGTTGATATAACAATGATGTGGAAATTATGCTTATGAAGAAAATTGCGGATTTTCGGTTTCATAACGTTATTGAAAGTAAGTTAGGCTGAACGTTTGTCTTTTTGGCTTTCTGGCCTAAAACATGTATAAAATACATTAATTACCAATTAACATTTTTTTCTATTTATTTTCTGTATGAAGAACTTAACATTTGTTTTGAAAAAATATAAGTATTTGATAAAATGGAGGAAATATTTATAAAAAAAAAACTTATAAATATATTTCTTTTATAATATCAAACTAGAGGTTGAAAACTTATTGCATAAGACGACATTAAAAATTCCATTTTAATGTAATATTACTGTATATATTCCACTCATAGTGTTCTAAAGAATTATGTAATATGTTTTTAGCTACTCGAAGTATGTTATCATGTATAAAATAGATTGCGTTGTCTAGATGAAAATATGCTTCCATAAATATGTATATTCTGTATAAGAGGAAGTGCCTTACAATATAGACAAGACTTTATTAAACAAGCAGTAATTCAACGAATTTATCAATTATGTTCTGAAATGTGTTATTTCTTTCATAATTTAAATCAGTCTACGATCATCATTAATGAAGTGGATATGAAGCGTGTGATTAATAATGTTTCTTGACTTTTTAGATTCAATACCCTTTACAATTATTACTCGATGTCACAATAATGTAATGATGCTAAGTAAACCATTATTTTGTAAAGAAAAATATTGTTTAAATGAAATAAATATAATTGCTATTGTATAATAACTGAATAAATTAAGTAAATTTACCTTAAGCGCATTTGTTTTACAAGATATTAACATTATTTATTTAAATTAAAAATTAAATATTTTTGTAATTCACTGTATATTCGAGTAATTTAAAAATTACTTTATATTGTTCATGTATTTTCAATAGTTATCTTGCATTTCTAGTATAGTGAATTTATAAATTCGAACAAATGAAACAATCCAGTGAGATTTTTTTAACTACATTACATATCTTATACTATAAAGCTCCAATTTTTGGTATCGGATATTGATATCACAAGATTATATCACTAATGCTCTTACTCAAAGCGTATGAGATTAAACACAACTCTGATTAAGATAAAATAGTAAGTGAATTATATAATATCTGGAAATGATATATAACAAAATCAAAATTTCGCTATCCTTATGAAAATACAAAGTGTTTTAATATACAACTTCGTATTTAAAAATATTGTATTTAATTAAAGAATTTCAACTAACTCCTTTTTTATAAGTTTTATCAGCAGTCACCATAGCTCTGAAATAAAGCACATGAATTCAAATCTGAACAAACCATGGTTAACTTTATGTCCAATTATATGAAATCTGGAAATGATATATAATTAAGTCAATATTTTCTGTTTTATTATACTTTACAGGAAAAAAACATTTTCACATACAATATATATTACCTACTTTTTTATCTTATTGTCTCATACATAAGTTTGACCAGCAGTCTCTGTAGCTCTGAGGTAAGCCCGTTGCTTCAAACGTGAACGACCAAGCTAAGCTTCTCGCCTAATGCGGCTTTTTCAAGAGACTGAAATTTCTATTTAAAATACGATTTTTTCACGTTTATTATTGTTTCATATTCTAGAACTTGTGCAATTTTCAATATCATGCTATGAAGATATGTATTTCAAATGGAATATGTATGTTGATTACAGTTTATTTACTTCGCTCGTAATACAATTTGCTTCAAATTAATAATACGTCTTTATTATTTTCTTGTGTTCCGTAATTATTATCATTATTATATGAACGTTTTATTTATTTATGAGACTTTTGTATTCCGAAACATAAAATGAAATATATAAAATTAATAACTGTTTTATTTAACTATATTTTAATGGAACAATAACTATTTATAATAATAAGTAACATAATTCAAAGAATGTTATATGCAATATGAGATAAAACAATACCATTAAATAATTTATGAACTTTTCTAACAGTTTTGTAGTTTAGCAGATCTAAAATTCCTTGTATAAATTGAAAGATGTATCTTAGCTTCGAGATTCTATAGTTCAGTAATTTCTCACAAGGTAAAAATACTTATTTCATTTTCCATTTAGTATAATCTGGATACACTTTTTCAGACAGTCATATAGGGGAATTTAATCTCTAGATTAATTTATTTATTTTTTAAACTCGCTAAAAATCTTCCATTTTTAAAAATGATGTATATATTATGTTACCAAGTCAAGTAAATTGGAATTTAATTTTAGGGTAGGCAAATATTTCAAAACATTTACACTTATTTACTATTATGGTAAAGTTTCACTTCAATTTCTCGTAAGTTGATATAAACATATTCATTTGTAATGCACAAATACTCTGAACTGACCAACTCACTGGCGAATCTAATTTTACTAGCTAAACAAGATTTCAAATTATTCATTAAATTTTAATCCTTTTTTCCATTAAATTAATATTTATCAGAAAGCAAAAATATTTTCTACCATTCTCAAAATTTCTTGAGAGGTGTAGTTACAAATTGCATGAATAGTCACGTGTTCTCAATAATAATGAAGAAATAAAAGTTTCAGAAAAGATCTTGTGCGATATATGTTTCAAACCCATGTTTAATTCATTTTCTTTTACAGCGGCATCTATTGAAAATGAAACGTCAAGTCCACGTGCTTGAAGGAATTTATTTCTTTATCAAACATATGCAATCAAAATTTTGCTTCTATGTTGAACAGATTGTAAAAAAAAACCCATCATAATAAAATTTGATTGCTTATATTATACAGTAAGTACATAACATTTATTAATTAAAATAAAAAAATAGCAATTTTTACATGATTTGGGTATTCGTTAATGCGAAAGAAGAGCAATCTGCTTTCTAATGTTAATCTGAATTTCTCTGACCGAATTCTAATTTCATGAAACAAACTTCATTCTCTGAAAATTGTGATTGCTTATTAAAGTCGCAAAAAAATTTTAAAAAATAATTACGCATTAAAATTACGACGACCGAGGTAATTTTGAACCATGCTCAAGCGACGAAGGCGATATATGAGCTGCCCTTCCCAGTCTGAACTTCCACACCACGCCGAAAGGAGGATTTGGGACCTCGATAGATTTAGTTTGCATCAAGCCCGCTACATAGTATTTAGTCACATCCGGTCTTGAATCCACGATTCGACGTTATGCCTACTGTATGTCTGTGATCTGGACCACTAGGTTACGTTGGTAACAATCGGTAGTGATAGAAAGATAATCCTCCTCGTCTTACATGATTTGTCAGAAAGTAAAATATTGATGATGAAGTGCTTTTTTTTTTCTGTTAATGTGTTTCAAAATTGTTTCTTTTGTATAATGCTGAAAAATAAATTCTTTTGTTGAGATGCTTTATAGATACTCAAAAAATTATCTCTTAACTTCAGCTGAGTGCATAGTTGGAAACGCTTTAAATTTAATGCTGGAAAACTATCAATAATTATGAAATATAATTTTAAAAATTTAGAAGTATTGGGGAACAATGAATTTCTATTAAGGACCAAACGTGGGTAAGAGTTTCGCTTCTAATTTTCACAATTTTTTCTGGACACATTTCATATTTATGTTTAAATACATCTTTTTCAGAAAGCATTTAATAAGAAATAATTATTATCTTTTCAGTCATACACGTGGCGCGTTATATTTTATCATGATTTAATATTATCTAATTTCGTATGGCTCATTTGAATGTGTGTTAAATCTTATCTATTTTAATTTAAAATACTTCTTATCATCAATAAATATAAACATTTTAGAAATACAAATGATTGAATTGAGTTTTTAATAAAACGATAAAAATAATTTAGTTAAAACTGTATTTTCAAAAATCAAAGTAAATAAATAGTCATAGTAAATAAATAGTCAATAAATAGTCAAAAAGAAATATATGTAGTTGATATTATAAATATTAATCAAAACAATTTATGGTATTACATTTACAAAAAGCATAAACCTATTACAGTAATACTTGTACCAAGTATTTTAACTTCAAAATTCTTTAAAAAAATTTCAAACAAACGAGATAAATTCATATCAACACTGAAGAACAGCACATCCTAAATTAATAATAGCAAACAATTTTTCAATGTAAAGTCATATTTAATTTCAGATAATAGTAATTCAAACACAACTTTACATTTTTTGAATAGTAAGCAACTGATTCCTTTTTTTTTTAATCTCTATCTTGATAACGTTTTTTTCACTAGAAGCACTTCTCTGAATTCCTTCCTAATATATTAGTTATTTATATTCAGTATTTCTTCATTCAGAGATTTATTTCTAAAAGAACACGATTACCACGTTTTTTCCCCAAAAGTTGTTTTTTTTTTGTGCTATGTTCGATATGTGGACCTTAATTATAGTCTACAATCTAGAAGAATACTACACAGTAAAAAAATGCACACTATTAATTCGTAGAATTCCTTATGGGAAGTAGGCAATCTGCTTCGTTTTATCATTCAAAAATGATAGGTAATTAATTAAAAGGAACTCTTTTGAAGTTTTATAACATATATTCTTTCATATATCTAAAAGAGCGTAGTATACTCTTTTTTCAGATATTTGGATTACCGAGATTTTGAAATGTTTAAAAGATGTTTATATATA
>BMAW01039263.1:85919-97134 GCA_019974015.1 Nephila pilipes | reverse complement strand
TGTGATTTTTTAAACCCTTTTGTACGTCAGAAATTCTTCGTCATATATTTTCCGCTCGATGACACTATATTTGCCTGTTTTGGATAAAATTCACCGAAAGCAATACATGTTTTGATTTTCGCTTGATTTCTGGTACATAATGATGAATCCAGGTCTCATCGACGGTGACGCATGGTCTTGACACAAAATGACTTTGACATCTCGAAGAATCAGCTATCAAATTAATTTGGCAGTAAATGACAACTAAGTAAAAGCAAACTTATGAATCAATGTCAAATTGGTTTGGTTTTGGCTCCTTTTAATAGATAACAGCCTCCAATGGAAACAACAATTTACCTTAATGAAATCATCTATCTTCAAACGCAAGTACTTTTTAAACCGCTTCTAATTTTATACATATTAAAATCCTCATGATGTTTTATATCTAACATACATTATGTATTTTTCATCTCTTATAGATTGTAAGCGATTCATTATCATCTAATCTAATACTCGTATGTTAACTATTTTATCATAATATTACATACATGTTGAATATTTCGTCATCATCATACCCCATGAACAACAATTGTCCAAAAGTCTATCAGTGTCAAATCTGCAAAGAAAAATACTTGAAAAAGAAATAAAAAGATTTATGAGGCACTAAAACCTTTTGAGCTCATACGATGTATATTTATAGACAAATTAACAGATTCAGAGACGAAAATAAGACATGAAAAAAAATTACAATGTAAATGAACAAATCCAATATTAAACTATGAACATAAACTTAAGTGAGAAATTAATGCTGGCTTTGTAAATATTATTAGAACATTATCTTCAGAAAATATTAGAACATGTGTAAAATTCGATTATTTCTTATAAAATTTGAAATATAAAAGAAAGTAAGAGCATGTCAAAAATGCAAAAGTAGCTGCGGAAAGAAGAGCTGGAAAAAATCTGACATCTTAAATTAAAGTTGAGCATCACGAAAACTAATTCCTGGAGAGAAAGAATCCGCATTTATTTTCTTAATAAAACACTTAATCTCTCTGTATGTGTAAGAACGTTCGTCACTGATTTACAGCCAGTTTTTTTTCTACCTATATACCCGGAAGTTACCGCTTACGTTCTTCTTTTTAAAGTGTCGCCCGTAGCAACGCATGTTGCCATTCCTCCGGAGCAAATAGCTGTCAATTGGGAGCGAATTCATTTTGTTTACATTCTGCCTACGACGGGGAGGACCTACTCCCCAGACAGAAACCTTCGGTATTAAAAGGTTAAGGGAATGGAATTTATCATTATACGACGCTTAACGATCAATGAAGAAAGTAAATCGAACAAGTTTGTACTTAGATTCGATATAAAGTGCGGAAATATATTCAGTTCTGACTTAGGGAAAAATAAATGGTAGATGAAATGACCTGAGCATTAATTTGAAAATATAAGAATTCTTTTATCTTATTTATATATATATATATATATATATATATATGTATATACTATACAGTTAAAAAACTAGTTAATTGTTTTTATTATTTTTTTCTTATACTTTTTGATTTTTATTTTATAAATTTGTTAAAGTCTTTCTTTGATTTTCTTTACATTTCTTTTTAATATTGTAATTAAATACGAGCGTGTTATCGTATACGATATGGAGAAAAGAAATTACAGTTTGACAGTGAGAAATTTATCATGTTGAAATATCTTCCATTATGTAATTGATTCATATAAAAGTGCAAAAAGAGATAATAAGGAAAAATTATTGAAATATACAATAATGATCTTTTCATATTTATGTGAATAATTTTCCGTGAATTAAATGCCTTTGATACAACAGGTGTTACTTTATGTATAAGTTTAATATATATATGGAGCTTCTTATTGTTAAAAAATCGATATCTTATAGCTAAACAAAGTACACAGTTTAAAACATACAAAAATAAAAGATGAGGACAGAGAAAAATAATTTATTAAAAAAAATTTTGTTCATTTTTTTTCTTCCTAACCTTTTTCAAATCTAAATATATGCGTCTAACGCTTGGTATATTGATGGAGGTTCACAATCGATTACAATTATTTTTAGTTACAGTAGTAAAAAAAATAAATTGAATTTGACGATATAGAAATATCCATATTTTTTCTGCTGCTCCGAAAAAAGTTGTTTCTTTTCGTATTTTTTATAATAAGAAATTCAATGCATCATATAAGCTCCATTTATGCTTCAATTTTTGGTTATAGATGAAGCTTTATATTGAAGTAAAACAAATTTTAAGCTTTTAATATTATTGATTTGCATTCCTATAATATCGTTTGTGCTTAAGAATTAAATGAAAAGTAGTTAAAATTCTTTTTAAATCCGAAAAAAATGTATTGGGCAGGACATTTTTGTGCGTGCATAAAATTGTATATATAATGAGAGTATTTCTTCAATTATTAACTACATTTATAAAATTGTTAATTTTAAATACTGAAGACTTCGTTTCGTTATATATATTTGTTAAACTCGTTATATTTCGATGAAAAATATTTCCTTATAAATGTAGAAAATCCAGGTTGTTTTTAATAATCCTCAATTTAAGTAATCATTTTTATGAAAATTTTCTTTACATTTAATCAGCTTAATTATGAAGGATAAAATAATAAATCTGGCATAATATCTGCATTAAAATTAATTTGGAAAAACTATAATATAGTCAATATATCTAAAAACGTGAAATTAATTTTATCAATAAAATTATATTCAAAGAAATGTTGATAAATCTTATAAATATTATTAATAGTATGACCCGAGTTCCAACATTAATCTGTTTTCAGGTTTTTCCATTATAGATAATATAATTTTTTTCAGCTCAATATTTATTTGAAATTTAAATTTTTCATAAATGTAGAATTATTAATTTTTAATTCTTTATAATCAACTGATATAATTGTAACTTAATCAGTTAAATTTACAGAAACAAACAAATCATAAAGTCATAAATATAAATAGTATAAAATTCTTAATCTAATATGCAGTTAATAATTTCTAAGCTATTTTTAATTATAGCAGTTTTATCAAAACTGTGATTATTATTTTTTGAAATCCTCTGTGAGACTTTTCTATTTATAGTACTGTAAGTATTTCAGCATTTAATTACAGTTCTAAATATAATAAGAAATTTCTAATATTCAAGAGTTAGAAATAAATTAAATTTTTGTATCAAAATTAAAAAAAAAATACGTATATTTTTTATTTAAAACTTAATTCTATTTTTATATCTCTATTAATATTATTAACATTAATAAAGGCATTATTATTAATTAAATGCTTATAAATGAAATCAACATAAAGTTTCTTACAAATTATCACATAATTCTCTGGTACCTTATAAATATTAGGAATTATGAATTCATCTTGTAATTTTACATATAATAGAGCATTTTTTATCTCTAATCTTAGCACTATCTTTTATCTTAAAGTTCAATTATTTTAGTTCTTCCATAATATAAAAATTTATTTACTTTAAAAATTTCAATAGATGAAGTATACTCAATTGCTAATTTCATTAAAAAGGTATCAATGTATTCAATATTTTCTCTTTAATATTATTATTGTTAGAATTAATAACTCTCAAACCTGTAACATTGTGCATTATTTTTCTCAAACTTTTAACACTAACAATATTTAGATTACTAACAATCACATGTTGATAATTAGCATTAATAAAATCTTTATATTCCATACGATTGCATTAATTACATCTCAAAAATCTTTACATATATTTTAGTTACTTTACATACGCCCCTTATTTTTATTGAATTAAAAAAAAAAATTAATATATATTTATTAATAGTAACCCAACTTTCATTCTTGTTTAGAATATTGTTAACATGTATTTTATTAAAATTGTTTTTCATGAATCTAATATAATATTTTACATTTTGATTGTCATTGTTGCAAGTATCAACTTTATGTTTACATATATCCTTAACAAAATGAAAAAAAATATTTTGTTAAAATTCTTATTAAATTTCATTAAACGTTTAATTTCTTTATTCTTCATGCCAAAAGAAAGTATTTAAATAATTTTAATATTGAAATCATTTGCAAACTTATCATATAAAATATAAATTTTTCTTTAATAACCTCCGAATCAAAACTTTTCTCTATTTATTGTTTTCCTCTTTATTCCCTTTTGTTATTTACTTTTTTTTAAAATATTGAGCTTCATTTTAAACGTCAGTTCTGTAAATATATTCTTTTTTTCATTTTTCTTAAATATATGCATAATAATTTTATTGAAATCTAAAATAATAGATCTTAAGGGTGCATATATATATATTTATATAAATGTTCCTTCTTTCGATACTTTTCATCAAAGTTGTAGTAGCAAGTCTACACTGCGATTTGTATTTTGTGTGAATTTAAGAAATAAATAATTGGTATCAAAAATACCAAGAGTTCTTTTTTTTAAAAAAAAAAAAGTAAAAGTTAGTTTAGTGAGTAAATTTAAATACGAAAAAGGGCATTTTTATTAGAAGTTGAAGTAGAACTACTATATATCGCATCGGAATGATAGGAGGATCCAAGACTAATCTAAATATAATCGATTTGATTTTATTAAAACAGAGTGGAAAGCATTGCGATGAGGATATTATTACACCATTACTGAAGACGTTAGTATCAGATTCGAACAACAGTGGGAAGACGAGGTAAAAGAAGAAAAATAAATAAATGAAGTATAATTTTTAGTTGAAATAAAATGAAGATAAAACCGCTGGGGAGAGTGACTTTCAACAATTATTTAGATGATAACCTGATAAACATGGCCTTCCATGTCATGAGTAGGCCCAAATGATTCCGAACTTCAATCTACAGAAAGGTGATATAAGACTGTTTTTTTCCTTGTTCGAACGATAAGCGAAGAGGGCTTACATTGACACTAAGGACTGGGATTTCGAAATAAATATATTACTAGTTACTGATATAGTATAATTGATTGTCCGAGAATAGATACATAATTTAGACCAAAACATATATTAAGGATGCAATGTAGAAAAAAAATTGAAATTAAGTTCAGAGGAATTCAGGAAAAAAATTCCTCAAGCACCAGAAGAGTTCTGAAAAAATGTGGAGGAAATTTGTTTTTAAACTAACTATTTACTTACAGGAAGAGATTCCCACACTTGAAGATAGTACTTTTGGGGAAAGGTAAGATTTGGTCATCATAAGCCAAGTAAAGTAGTGAACAAGTCAGGGAAGACATCTTGGATAAATGGTTGAAATTAATCTATCTTCCTGAATAAGAGGAGAAGTTGGATGGATATGAAATTATTCGAATCGTTAGCAGATCTTCTGATCTTGTAAATCATAGGGAGAAACAAGAAGACAAATGAGGTAAATTGCATTTCTAAGCAGAAATGTGGTATGCCAAAGATGTGCATAAACTCATTAAACACCAAATATTCAGTAGTCCTTGGAATTCAAAAGGTCAAACTTTATACTGTATGAACGATGGAGTAAGGACAGGACAACTTCAAAAATTATACGTTATTCATCTGATAAAGAAGGACATACTGCACGATTTTGTCTTCATTGTGCTCCTTAAGAGAGAAAAACAAGCCGAACCACCACCAGCAATGCTGTCACCATAGCTGAATAAAATATAGATATTATTGAAAATTAGATGATAAACAAATTTAAGATAAAAATTTATATCTTCATCAGAAAATTAGAAAATAGAAATGGTTCATTATAATTGTAAGAATTGTATTTTTAATTAATAATTAATATAATTATAACGGATATCAAAATATGTAGAAAGTTTTTAGAAATAGTAACGCAGTGTTTAGTTATAAAAAAGAACAAAACATCTGGTTTATCACAACCATTCAATCCAAAACATAAATTTGCAGATTTACTTATTGATAATCTGTATTTCACTTTTAATCTGTGGACCTTTTTATAATTTGTATGAATATGATTTCACTTTGATTGATGTTTTTGGAATGTTTGCTCCCAAGAAAACATTTTATTTTTTCAAGTATCATTTAATTTATGCTTTAAATATAATTCAAACCTACACATTTTTTTTTTTTTATAAATTTTCATGACAAAAAAATTCATTCATGAGATTTAATGTCTCATACAATAAGCACTATTATGTGAATCTGAGGTTATGAGTTTTACAATAATCGATTGTTTATTGAATATAATATTTGGAAATTAAAACTAAATGTTCATGTTTTAGAATCGTTTCTTAAAATAAACATTTTTGAGTAACCAGTTCTTCATTTAAAATAAAATGTATAGTTACATGAAGAAAATAAGTTGTTATGAACATAGTTCAAAATAATTTTTTAAATCGAATGATAGAAATAGATTCAAAGCATTATATCGATTAATCCCTTCCATATGTCAAGAAAGATAATCTTCAACAGATTAGGAATTAAATAAGTTAATTAAAAGATTAATACTATTGAAAAGTTGGAGCATTCTATCAATTGGTACTCGAGGTAAGTTTATGTATTTTTCTTTCTTCCCCAAAGCAGATTATAAAAATATTTTTATTCAACGTCATGACCGTAGAAAGGGAAAAAAGTTCTATTCATTATGAAAATACATTTATTTTTAATTCTTCTAATTAATTTTCTCCTTTTTTTCTTGAAAGTATTCTCGTATAAATTTTGAAAGAGATCTCTTCGGGTAAAATAGCTTTCTTCAAAAAAAATGTATTGTCTTACATGAGGTATTTAGAGTGAAATTCAAAATAAAAGAAATGACTTCCTTGAAATTTAAAACACTTTTTTCCCCTACAAATCACAGCAAAAACTTTACTATTGTAATTACTAGAAATATCTCGAAAAGTCATTTACAGCTTCGTAAATTCTTTTTTCAAAACTGAAATCTTAATTTGTTTTTTAAATTAATAAAGCAGATTTTTTGTTATTTTTGATTAATATTAAAAATTGCTCTTAGTCTGAAAAAAGAAAATTATCCTTTCAAATAAATTACAAATGAAACCTTTTGTTACTTTCCATGGTACTTTTTCGTCATAATTATTTTAATTAAATTTATTTGTAATTGAGAAGTTCCATTAGCTCGGTCGTACCTGCTCTACGAAACGAAAATTAGAAAAAAAAACTTTGATAAATGTAATTCATACCAATTTTATTAATTTAAAAAGAATAGAAAAAATTAATTAATTTAATCTTGAATTAACTACCTTCTTTTACGAACATGTTAAAATGAATATAATTGAATACAAAACTGAATTATGTTATGGAAATAACTTATATAATAATTATGTTATACAAAAGAACTCATTGATATAAAACATTCAAAAATCAGATTGCTGATCAGAATTTTGGATTGGTAAAGTACGCAGAAAAAATTAATCAAACGTAAGTTTATAGAGTATGTTTCAAACTGCTTACATACTTGTATTATTTACGATACGTTAACAAAAACAAATTTTACAACTATGACATAATATAAATTCGAAAAATTAGAATTAAATGAATTTGGATTGAAAATTAGTGAAATGGAAACAAAAGCTAATAAAATAATAATACAGGAGATAGCTAATTCAGAAGTTCAGAAAGTGCTCACATTCAAGAAAAAATAAAGAAAATTAACCATAATTTCGCCTTTTCAGTATTATATGATATATAGTTACTCAAACTAGTTTCATATTAATGAGTAAAATATGTAAATAATATAACTGAAGAAATATTACTCTACATTGGTAGCTCAATATATGGAATTTTAGAAGTTAAGTATTTTACTAAGGGCATTATTATAAAATGATAACAGTTGCTGGTATATGAATTCAATAATTTTAAATATCCAAAATTTGTCTAAAGTGTAATATTTGCGATTGAAGTACTAATAGAGTTTTTTTGCGATATATTATCATCCATATTTAATTTAAAACTAAGGCATGCTATCATTGAACAAGTTTTTTTTTTTTTTTTGATAGTTACAGTTACCAACCTTATTCTAATAATAAAAGTCGTATATATTGATGCTATTTAAATAGGCTATTAGAAAGATTCAGCGCTTGATACCCACTGAAGTGCCACTGAGTGAGAGATGACAAGTTCATATAAGCCTCCTCTGGCTTTGGTACTCGAAAGATTCAGAGATTCAACAAGTTTGCGGAAGCTTTCAACAGGAAAGATTAGCCAAATATTGGCTAACTTTGTTCATAAATCGGTACGGATTGTTGGCGTTGTGTAATGTGCTTTCACAGCTTACACTAAATTATCTTAAAGGTGTTAAATATGATTTATATCTGGATTTCTACATGGTCAATTAATTACACAAACTCAGAGGAATGCTTATCCCACCAGACATAATCCAACATGATCTATGAGAGGTTCAATTGTCTTGTTGGAAAACTCATTTCCACGCAGATGTGAGTACAACATAAATGGATGAAAGTGATCGCATATATAGTTGATATGTAAAAATTGAGGTTGTTGAGGTTCGTTGATTGAGGTTGGTACAACTACTAAAGATTCCAAAAACTACAAAGCAGAAACAACCCAGATCATGTTGAGCCGCAAGCACTTGAACGACTGCAAACTAGTGCAGTGTATATGCTTTCAGGTATCGTATGCCAAATTCTCAGTTTCCCATCAGACTAAAAATTTAAAATCGAAACTTATTTCTTCTTGCTACTCATTTACAGTGCTGTAGAAACCGTACTTTTTCATCAATTATTCAGGCAAGACATGGAAACCAATGACCTGCATTGAAAAGTGATAATTTATTGGGTCTAAGACTTCAAACACCCATACGGTGAAGCGAAATGATTGTGTGGCAAGCGTTCTGATTCAGCTGAATGGTAACTAGAGCTAATGTTCGACTTCACAGGTTACATACAACACAACTGAAATTTCTCCACTACGCTCATTCAAGACTAATTGAATGTAGTTTGCATGATCGTTAGTTTATATTTAACACTATTCACATATTCTTTGTACACTTTGTGTTCATTCGGCCTAAAATTCCTAGATCAGTGCCACTTTCGGAGATCGAATGATTCCTGCTTCAAGAGCCTACTATTTGCTCGAGATCGAAGGCATTTCAAAAAGAAGTTACCAAATTGCCCAGAGCTATGGAATTTTCACATCTTTGTCTATCACTTATTCAGTGACATTTCGGTGTAATATTAAATGTATATCAGAAAGTTAATAAATTTATTAAGAAAACTCAAGCCTGTTGTAATTTTACATGCATATATATATAAATCATTATATAGATCTTAATGGTAATATTAAAGAATAATACAAATTTCTTTTATTATGTACTTTAAATATATTATATATTCTTACAATAAATTATTCTAAAAAAGATTTTAAATGCCCCATTACACTACTCAGACTAAATTATATCTTTATCTATTTGAGATATTTTGATTAAAAGCAAATCATCAATGGGATTTAATAGCCAATCTCTAAAAGTAATAATCCAAGTTTGAATATACTGGAAAATTCACATAGATTGATTCAAAGCTCATATATGTTACACATACCTAACACCATAACAATATGTTAGTTATTTACATATTCCATGGATTGCTCTATTCTACCACTGAAATTCTATGAGTTAAATAAGTGTTACATTATATATCTTGCTAATCTCAATTGTATTTTAACATTTTCTCCTATCAAATGAGTGTTTTAACTTCTCCAATATCACGCTAGGATAACTAAGTTTTTCTTGAAGAATGGCTCAATATACACTTGTGTTCAAAATTAAGAGAATTTTCTGATTTGGACCAGAACTAGAACTATAGGACAGATTTTAATGAAATTTGGTTTGTATAGAGAGTTGATATAATACAAAAAATGAGCATTCAAAAAGTTATAATGCGCAAGCATGATCGTGAGTAGCACTCATCAGAGTTGCAAGTTATGAAACCCAGTTGCATAATAGAACAACAAAATGATTATAACGGATGTGGTACCTTCCTAGCGATATTCAGGTCTCACAACGTGATATTATGCTGGAAATAAGGGAGCTCATGAGTTCCACTCGTTCAGCAACGCTGTTTTCTGGTCTTGAATGGTTCTCGGAAGGCGGTTGCAAATTAAAATTGCCCACTCCAGTGCGTTCTTAACATGATCTTATATGATTGATATCTGGAGATCTGGCAGGCCATTCCTTCCGCCAAATATCGTCACATTCCTGAAAATCGTACACAAGATGAGCTCAATGTGGCCTCCCTTTGTCATTCATTAAAAGGAAATCAGGACCAACGGAATCCCTGTAAAGGTAATCATAAGGCTGCAAGACCTCATTCCTATACCTCTCAACGGTCACAATTCCCCTTTCAAAAACATGAAAGTATGTACGACAATCGAACATGATACCTGCCCAAACCATCAAGTATTTCCTGCCTTTAAGGTCAATTTATCGGATGTTGCAAGGCAGATAACAGAACTCTTGGTTCTCTCCTTATGAAAGTATGGCGTTAATCATTAATTAAGCGAATCCAGTAGTCATCACTGAAGACAATGATCACCATTGATCCCTTCCCTAATATCTATGATCTATGCACCATTTTAAATGGACTCTCCTGTTCGTAGAACTGAGTTGGACGCAAAAAACAGGTCTTCTTGCAAACAGCCCTCTCTCATGAAGTCTTCTGGAAACAGTCACTTTGAACCTCGGGTTCCATTGGCTGCACTCGATTAATGAGAAATCTGAGAATCTGTAGCATCCCTGTTATGCCTCGCTATAGTTAATGGACAAATCGTGGTTTTGTCTGGCCATCGAGTTTCTTGGACGATCTTGCCCAGGCTTTCTCTCTACGCATCCAGTATCCTGATATTGTTTCCATAAGTTGTACACGACGATAGACGTTAAATCAAATTCTCTGCAAATCTGGATTCGAGACTAGTTTGCATCAAGCCTACCCATAATAGCTGCCTCATTTCATAATCTAAACGTTGGTGGTTTACTTAGTTTTACTGTTTGAATTTCAATTTAAGCGATTTCTGCAAAACATACAACAAGAATTTCGGAGAAATGAGCTAGCCAACTAAATGTGGATTTTGTGCTTATAAATCCTGATTCTTAACTAGTTCCACCCGCATGCGCGCATACATTTGCGTATTTGACGTACAAGATTTTAGTCTTTATTTCAGAGCAGTATTTTTACATATTGTTCAGTTATTTTCATAAAACTTGACAAAACATGCAAATTCTCCTAATTTTGAACACATGTGTAGATTTTTTTTT
>BMAW01039263.1:63083-82760 GCA_019974015.1 Nephila pilipes | reverse complement strand
AAGATCTATTAATAATTTAAAAAAGTATATCATATAAAGATCTATTAATAATTTTAAAAAGTATATCATATAAAGATCTATTAATAATTTTAAAAAAGTATATCATATAAAGATCTATTAATAATTTAAAAAAATTATTTTACTTGTATATTTATGTTAAAAAAAATAAGTCAACGGAAGGAAATTTTAGTCAACGCAATGTATTCCACTTAAAAGAAATTTATGTCCAACTAGTTGAAAATGGTTCGTTTGAATAAATAAAAGATAAACGTATATATTTTTGTTTTATATAAATTATTTCTTATGATTGCACTTTTATGAAATTTATTATTAACACCTTGTAGTAATTTTCATAATGTTTGACCAGCTTTTTTTTTTATAATTGAAGAATTATAACCATTTGTCACTGTTCTATTTTAATAGATTCTTTACAAAGTTCTGAAATTGCAAAGGACTGGTGTAATTTAATTTTATTTTCGTAGGCATATTTTATAAAAAACTGCAATTTTATGGTTAATTCTATTGCATTAAAATTTCTTTTTTTTTTTTTGTATTTAAGTGACGTTCTTTTCTTAAACATAAATTAATAATTAAATGATTGTAATATTTTCAAATAATTGTATAACCATTTTTACAAATAACATGTTGTAAAATCGTTTTAAAATTATGCATAATTCTTTATTTTAAAAGTAATCTAATATGTAATTATTCTTATTAGTCTTAATTCATTCATTTTTACACTGCCCTTAGTTATATATATTACTTTACTAATATCTTTTTTTTGTATAATAGTGGTACTAGTAAATGTTTCTGTGGATAAGTTTTATTTAATAGCAATAATATTAATAATTATAATACTGAAAATCGTATTAAAAATATGAAACTAATGTCTTAGGTTTCATTAATATAATATAAATTTATCAACTTTTATCATTATTGGTAACTAAACATATAATTTAATTTAGTTCTTAGGTTAGATTTTCATTAACTCCAATTGTGTAATGTTACCTTTCTACGAGAATAATAATAAAATTTATATGAGCTTATTTAAGCAATATGCATCAAAAAATATATTTTGGATTACACTTTATCCTATTCTTGATATACAAAAATTTAAATACATTATATTATTCACCCAATGAAGAAACTGATCTATTTTGAGCATTCGACATTTTTTTTACTTTTACCCTAATTTGGTTTTCAACATCTCTTAGCTTTGGGATACTGTCCATTTAATCCAAGAAATAATTACTTCCAATAAATGTAAAAGCATTCAATCGTTTTTTTTTTTTTTTTTTGGTGATACTCCGAGAATTCGGTGACATTTCTAACCTGGCTTAAAAAAGGCACATGCGTCAAATTTGTGGCAATAAATTCTTTATGTCATCAAATCCAGAAAAAATCAACTCAAATGAAATCGAGTATTAACTCCAGTAGAAAACAACAGTACACGAGGTTTCTTAATCTAATCAAGAATTTAAAATAGCATGAAATTCTACACCATCAGCCATTTAGTATCACAGCCTGAAAAAACAGACTTGAAGACCGCGGAGCAGCGCTGGTATCTTTAGAAATCAACATCAGATGATAGATGATATAGATATCAGCATGATACCTATATCACTCTCCTTCTATGGCCGAGAGATATTTTTCAATTCATAAGTCCAATTTAACATTAAATATGATATAAAAAGATTTTACACCGAAAGATCTTCTAGCATATCTGATTTGTTTCGTAGCCTATGAAAACAATATGATATACTTAGAAACACAAACCTTCTGAAATACTGTAAAGATAACTCAGAGTTTTTTATATCGAAACGAAAAATTAATTTATTATATTTTCGTTGATTCTATTGAATATTTTCTGCTGATATCTTTGGCGAAGTGCATCCGATTATGTCTGGTATATGGCAGTATATAATATATATTAAACATTAATTATCTTCTGTTGGAAGGAATTCTATTCTATTCATATATCCAGATTTAAAAACCAATGTGATTGAAAATTCATTAGCTTACAAATAAAACATCAATCAATAACTCCCGAGACTAACCCAGAGATGGCACTCGTAGTAAACCAGTAACCAGGTCTTTCTAGAGTACTAACCTTTGCTTGAAACGTGTCAAAATTTTAAGTCGATCGGACCAGAAACAGCTGAGTTATCGAGGTTGGAGTAAAGTCGTTTTGTAGTTTGTTTAAAAAATGGAAAAAACCGAGTTTCGTGTTCTGATAAAACATTGTTTTTTAATGGGTGAAAACACCGTGCAAGCGAAACAATGGATTGAGAAATGTTACCCGGACTCTTGTCCATCAAAAGCAACGATTTGTCGGTGGTTTGCCGAGTTTAAACGTGGTCGTACCGACACAAAAGACGCGGAACGCTCGGGTAGACCTGTGGAAGCCGTTACACCGGAAAATGTGAGTGAACTGACACAAATTATAATGAAAGATCGTAAAGTGAAGCTCCGTGAGATTGCTGAGATGACACAGATATCATATGGAAGTGTATTTACTGAAAAAGGTTTTTTCCAAGTGGGTGCCGCGATTGCTTTCGATGGAACAAAAACAGCAACGAGTCGACGATTCAGAAAGCTGTTTATCGCTATTTACTCGCAACAAAAAAGATTTCTTGCGAAAAAAAAAAAATTGGAAAAGCGTTGGAACGATTGTATCACCTTAAAAGGTGATTAACAAAAGGTGTTATGTTGATGAATAAAAAAAAAAAATTTCCAAAAAAAAATGTTGTTTTCAATGTTAGTCTCGGGAGTTATTGATTGATGTGTTAATTACTTCATTCCTTAACTACTATTCATCTGAATTTTCCTACAGATAAAGTTAATTAAGATATGAATGAAGTAAATGAATAAACATCCATGAATTGTACAATTAATAAAAATTACGAGTGAATGAACTTCTGCTGAGTATAGTAAATTTTTTTTAAAAAAATCCTTTTCCAAATACCCCTTTTTTTTAAATTATTTTAAGGCATTGCATTTATTAAAAATATTAAATAAAGTTCTTGTTTGAAACCGACATAAAATTTAAATATACATGAACCGATACGACAAATTAAGGAAAATGTTACCGAAAAAAATTTTACAAAATTGTGAAATAAATATTGATCGTGACAGTTCGTTAAAACATTTTTTTTCACACTTTTCTTTATAAAACAACTTCGCCTTTTGTAAGTAATAAAGTTATTTTTCTTAGTAATTTCAAATTTTCAACATATATTTTGAAACATTTTTCGGAAAGCGAAAATATATTAATTATTTTTAAGGAATTAATTTTTACGACAGTTTTACTTAGTGAATATAAATAATATTTAATCAAAATCTTTTTATTTGTCGCTGATGAAAGTGATATTAATTAAAGGGTACAAACTGAAAAAAGTATTAATATTATTTTCTTCTCTTCTTAAAAGCTATATTTCATGAAAAATGCAATACATTTCAAATGAAGAACTCAACAGGAAAAGAAATTTTTATTTCTATTTCGTTAAATGCTTCTTTGCCTATCTAATATAATAAAAATACTTAGACCTTGTAATAAAATTCTGTTTAATACTCTTAGAAGTAATAACAATTTTTTAAATAAATAAATTTGAAAGAATGCAAACAAGCCCAAAAATATCATTGATTTAATTCTGTTTATTACTTAAGATTGTGATTAATTACATAACTGTACTTAACATATTTCAGATAATTTCCCTATAGAAATATCAAAATACAAAAAATTATTGTATTAACTTATGAAACTTATAGTAATTATAGTTTTAAATCACCTTCTTATACTGATTAGAATTCAGGTTACATCACGTTTAATTTTGTTACAAATATCAACTATGAATTAAATTTTGCGTGCAATTAAATTTTG
The DNA here is from genome assembly GCA_019974015.1 of Nephila pilipes. Taxonomy (NCBI): domain Eukaryota; kingdom Metazoa; phylum Arthropoda; class Arachnida; order Araneae; family Nephilidae; genus Nephila; species Nephila pilipes. The sequence goes on along the minus strand of BMAW01039263.1, from coordinate 78,880 downwards.
CATTAAATTTGGCATTATTTTCAGAATTTAATGCAAAGTGCATACACCTGTCAAATTTTATTATGAATATAATTTTAAAAAAATTATTTTACGTAAGTGATTTTTTACATTTTATGAAATACATTCTTAAGTTACAACAAAATACTATTAAAATTTTACATAGTACTCATTTCGTTTCTAAAGTAAGTATTATTCATCTTTCAAATCATTTTCGATTAATAGAAATTGACACATTTATAGTAATTCATTATATTGCATCATATTTATCATTCATTATATTCATCATATATATCATTCATTATATTGCATCATATATATCATTCATTATATTCATTATTCGTATTGCAAATATTCGTATTGCTAAAATTATAAGAAAATAAATAAAGGATTTTTTTTTAATTCTTTAAATTTACTGATTTTAAATATAATCAATGATTTTACGTTCTTTTCATGGAAACATATTCCTAAAATTCAATCATTTTTTTATCTACAAATATATATTCATTTATGATTTGTTTAAAAAAAACACATTAGACAATTTAAATGAGATAAATACTGCCTGTTTTTTAGTATTTGAAACCTGAAGCAAGTAAGCACGTTCCATGATGCGGGTCTAAATGAGATCTTAAAAACATTTTAATAAGTTTAGCTCATTTGAATAAATTTGTAACAAGTAACAAATATATTCACTTTTTATTAGTTTTGTATAAATTAATGTGTTACTTAAAATAAAATGAATATTTTGCAGCCTAAAACAATTTATAAGCATGACAAAATTTTAAAAGTCATAAATGTTAAAAATATATATGCAGTAAAATATGTTAATGTACAGAATCATTGAATTTATTAAAATGAAATAAATTATGAGTTAGAGTTATAAGATTACTTAAATATTTTTAAGAAATCAATTTAGTAAATGAAGTATATAATAAACTAATGCCATAAATTGCTCACTCAAAAATTCCTTAGGGTTTCGGTAATGAATAAATGTTTGTTTGAAACTTCTGAATTCCATTTCCGCTTATAAGAAACTAAATTTTGGGTCAAAATCACAAATATTTGCTGGAAATATGGCGACTTATTTTAATTTTAATCAATTTAGAAGTAAATATAAATATTTTATTCATTTCACTAATTGATATAGTGAAATAAATAAAACATTAAAGTTTACAGGCAATGGAATGTTGTAAAATTCAAATTTTAGACCAATTTTGTATGTCCAATGATGTGAATAAAAACTACATTACCTTTTACAAAAATTGAATGAAAGTATATTTTGAAAATGATCTATAATAGAATTATGAATTAAAATAATTTTATTAATAAGGATAAAATAGATATTTATTTATGTATGTATAAATATGTGGTAGTCCTTAAAATAAGAAAATAAAGTGAAAGAAGAAAAATACAAAATATTCCCTTACGTATAAATCATTACAATAATAAACTATATCCATATTTCAATCAAAAAACAAATTTCCATTGAGAAAGAAACTATTCCTCAAATAGTAATAACGTATGCTTAGAATAGAAGTTAGGATAAGAATTGTCAGTTTAATTGTGTTGCTTCTGTGACGGTAATTGAAAATCAAAACCAAATCAATCATTAATTAAATATATTTGATCATCTTAGTTATCAACCAAAATTATTCTACTTAGTTGGCTATCACTATAATTCTATCTGAAAATATGGAACTCATTTATCTAATCAAACACCGTTTACATAAGGTAATCTCAGGTATCGTAAAATGAGCATGAAATGCTTAATTTACAGCTTTTTGAACCAACAAATCCGTTGAATCCATTCTGGAAATGCGTAACATATTTCCTTATTTTTGACAATTAATTCCATAGCTCATTACATTTTTAATTCTTCTAATTTTAAATTTTTTAGGTTTATAAACACGCACAAACACAGACATACACGAACACACATATACATATATATATAATTTCTATTGCCCAATCAAATTAGTATTTAATTAATCACACACTATCAAATTATTTTTTAATAAGATAATTATAAGAATCCCTTCATTAGATTCAGCGAAGTAAACTATCATATTAATTTTAAATACATATTTAAAGTGTTAAATATAAATTATGCAATTTTTTTTTGTTTTTGAAATAACTACATATTTAATACATTTCTCTACCAGTATAAGACGAAATGTATTATAGCCTATAAAGCTTTATTATCTTATAAGATTAAATTTCATTAAAACAGGTTTCTTAAAAAATCTTATTATTTATTAATTGTTAATTAAGGTTTATTACTGTAATAAATTATTCCGTGTGTTAAAAATTGTATGAATAATAGATTTTCTTCATCTTTTCCATAGATTCTAACAATCAATCAATAAAGTAATTTAGTAAACGGAAATATTTTTTAAGGAACACTTTTTAAGAACATAAAATGTCGGAGAAAACTGTTGAACTTTAGAATTAAACATTTTTATATCCCATTTTTTCATCTTCATCTTTGAACTCTTTTATGTTTGACATTGAATGGATTATTTTAAGTTAGTTAAAATAGGGTGTAGAGTAGCAGGCTTTTATTTGATGCCTCCTGGGTCACTGCTACAACAACCAACAGACATCAAAAACACAATAAAAATCGCTACATGGTACAAAAACCACTTTTCTCATAACGTAGACAATCAAATCGAGAAAATGAATCTGACAAAAAATCCAACTGCCAAAGGGAAATCATAAATTTTAATCCATACAAATGTTCAGCCTTCTAAGGGGCATGTTTCTTTAGCAATTATGAAGTTATCATTAATCTTCATATTACATCAGAGAAGTGAAAACGAAGCACTATAAGAGAAAGTAACCACTTGTTTGAAAATGAGACGTCATTCCTTTCAATAAGACTTTTCTTCTGATGAGCGTAATCTTGCCATTCCTACTCTGCGTAGTGAGAAATCCACTAGACCGATGGTATATTTCCAGATTTTGTTACATATTCGGGCCCTGTCGCTAAGGATATTCATCTTAAAGTAACCAACATAACATAGAACACAAGCATATCCCAGAAATAGAGAAAAAATGAAATGATCTCACTACTGCAGAAATGAGAAAATTTTTAACAGTCTATGTAGCTACTGACCCATCTCTCTCATAAGCATGATGCAAATTCCTAAAATATAGACTAACGAAGTCTATAGTAATTGAGTCAAAAGAGCATTAAATGATTACCAGACGTAGCGTTAGACAACTATCGATTTAGTGGGAAATTAAACCAAGTAATTAAGAACGGTTTCCATAGTAAGTAGTCGACTGTAACGGTATTTATTGATTTTAAACATGCTTTTGACAAAATTTGGCGTTGGACGCTCATATACAAATTAAAACATCTTGGGAAATTACAATAAGTTTAAAAGTGCCATAAGATTTCTTTGTCAGTATCTCTTTTTGTACAAAATACAATCTATTTCTAATTATAAACAGATACTCTAAGTACTGCCTCGTGGCCGCGGTAGCCTAGTGGTCAAGGTCGTGGACTAGCGGCCGGCGGTTTTCGTTCAGTCGTGGGTTCGATTCTTGGCCGTCAAAGACCCGCCGTAAAGCCAGGCCTGATGCACGTTAAATCTGTTCGGGGCCCAAAGTCCTCCCGTTGGCATTGTGTGGATGTTAGGAGAGGGGGTGCCAGCTCAGGTATCGTCCTCGTCACTTGACCGTGGTTTAAAATTACGAGGTCCTCGCCAATAGCCCTCGTGTTGCTTCTAGTGTGACGTTAATAAAAACTAAAAAAAAAAAAAAAAACACTAAATACTGCCTCAGGGTGCAGGTACTAGGAGTATCAGTTTTTCCCAACTATTTCAGAATTCAAGCAGCCAGTAGTCAAATCAAAGTTCCTGAAAATTCTCTGAATCTCATATTCATCCACTTTGAAAAATTGTCAGATCTGAACAAAATCGAAGAAAGTGTATAGTATACGGTCTCCCAGTTGTTCACCATGCTAACTAGGGCCCTTATAAATTAATTTATTTTACAAAGGCGTATCTGTTCAACAAAATACCCTATCGATATAAATTGGGGTCCCACATTCGTTTAAAGTTTCTGCAGTAACTACATCAAAACTGCATTTAAGAATAGCCAAAGACGCATAAACATCGAAAACAATTCATGGCATTGAAATGGGAAGCCACACAAAATATTTTGATTGCAACTTTCAAAGCCTACGTTCGAATAGTGGTGGAATATCTCTATATGTTTGTCTCCTAGCAATCATGACCAACTTAGCTAAGCAAGACTTCATTTAAAATAACATCCTCAGAATAACTACTGAAGGAACTAGATTACGGTTGTGCAGCTGTAAACGGGCATAGAAACTCTAAAGTTAATAATTAACAAATTGATCATCAAATTTAAGTAGAGAGCTGAGGGAGTAGGTGTAAATGAATAGGACAGATACAATCCAGCAACAGAAAGTATGAAAAGACAAACGCCATCTTTTACAAACATCGAATTTCTAATGAATATGTACCAAATTTCTTTTGAATCTTAAGCATCTTTAACAGTATTTTGTAAGAGACATTTCATTCTTACCCGGAAGACGAATGGATCTTTTCAATGTAAATTTAAACTAGGCTACATCTAATCTTTCGAAACTCAAACCATGTACTCTCTAGAAACCATTCATGCATTATATACGCGAAGCAAATGGCTACACATTTGCACCGACGGCTTATACTTATATAAAATTAAGGTATCTAGTGTCAGAAGGAATTACGTTAATTTTAAAAGTCATTAGATGTGAAGATAATACCAGTAAGTATGGCGAGAAAGTGTACAGTAGAAAGCTGCTAAACAACCTCTAGCTCTTAATTTTACTCCAAGAAAAGTATTAACAGAGCAGTAGCAATCCTACAGACTGCCCACGAAGTATTATATGTCGCATAAAACACACATAACTCATTAGAGTGTTTGAACCATGCAGAACGCCGTTTTCATGAGGAGCAGGGGCTGAGGCTAATGAAGCGAAGTTTCCACTGACACTCAGAATGTCATACAAGCAAATCACTGCAATCATTAACATGATAACTGGAAAAACCTTGAAGGATATATGAAAAGACAAGATATAATATGGCTTTGAAAAAAAGCTTTTATTTTCAGCTTGATAGGCTGTCTAAATATTATGTAATAATTAGAAATATTGATATAAAAAATATTATATTCGTAAATAAGATAAACCATTTAAAATTACAGTTTCTAGGTGTTTAATATGGACTTTGAATTAATGAAAGTCTCAATAACGCAGCTGACTTCTTTCTATATTTTAATAATAATATTTACACATGCTTAAATACTTAAAATCATACAAGTAGTTACAGATTACTTTTTAAAATTTATTTTTTGGAATTCATTAGTTACTCAGAGTTAAAATATTCCCCATTAACAACTGCTCGGGATCTTAGCATAACGCACTGATATTCGGAATTAAAACTAGAAAATCACAAAATTTAATTTCTTATACTTCAGAAGAACTTTCGTATAAATTATGAAAACGAAAAATTGTAAACAAAATTGTTGCATATGTAGATTACAAGATACAAAGTTTCTAGGTAAGCTAGTACAAATTAGCTTATATTTACAAAATTTTGGGTAATGAACTTGTTTCTTTAGAATTCAGATGCTAAAAATAACGAGATATTTAATGAAACTAACATTCACTTGTTTGTTTTTTTTAAACTGAATCAATTACAAAAGTAACGAACAATAAATGTCGTATACATAAATACCATAAATATGTTACGACTTTTCTACTTTATTTTAACTAATTAATATAAGAATTAATTTTTCCATAGTATATTATATTAAATAAAACTTTACGTCAAATTTCTCTTTTTTTCCAGATGCATTAATTTGAAACTTGGAATAAGTATAAATATTCATACGGATAACAATATATTTATCATTAAATAAACTGTATTTGCTTAACAGAGATGGATTTAATTTTCATTAATAAAATCACAAAATTTTTAGAAGGAAACTTAATCTATTTAATCCCAAATGAATTTAAATTCTGAAACAAATGGTAGAAAAGTCTTGGAAAGACTTTAAATTATTTTGTTGGCTTTAGGAAGAAACAGAAAACATATGCATGTATTGTGCTGAACTTGTACTTTTTCCCCAGAAAAGTGGAATATTTTCTTAAAATTGATGTGTTAAAACATATTTTATTTTCACAGTTTGGCAGCAATGCAACATCACCACCTAAGGTATTCATCCGCCATATGTAGTTCAAGCGCATTCTTGAAAAAAAAAAAGAATGGTTGTAACATTTACTCTTTTTAAGAAAATTATGTTACATAATTATGAGAACATTGATAAATAGATAAACATTTAATAAGAAAATTATACTTTTGAGCATTCAGAAAGGGAAACTGTGAAGCATAAGCAAAAAAAAATATAATGAGATCATAAAATGAAAGTCTGTAACTTGAATGCTCATATATATTGTTCCTTGTATCATTGCTCACAATCTGTATTTAATCTCATTGTTCTTTTCCCTCAATGTTTTGTATAACATTACCACGTACTATACCTCAAACACAAATAAAAAGTTGAATTGCTTGAAATCTAATTTAAAATCAAAACCTCAACCTTTTACTTTTTCGCAATACCTTAATACTTAATATTAATAACTTCTTTTTAACACTTTCCTAGACTAGGACATTGCAAAAAAAAAGAAAACAAATTTGAATTTGAAAAAGAAATGTAGTCATTTTGAACTTCAAAGGCTTATTAAGGTTTAATTGTAATATCCAGATTTAATTATATTTTTTCCAGTGCACATTATAGACATTCTAATGACAAGAAGGTAATTCGTAAAATGTGAAACAAAATGCGAGTAAATATTGGTGAATTTGTTTGAAATAGATTTTGGAAATCCGTCTACTTAAAATAAAAATTTGTCTTAATGAAAATTACTTTAGACGACATCTTCATTCGTAAAAAGCCCTTCGTACATCTGAACGCGCATAGACCAGCCCAATCAACACATGCAGTTCAAACAAATTTCTTACAATATAGATGAGAAGAAAAGTTGTTGGCGATTCAACAGAACGAATGACAGCTCAGAGAAAAATTTAATGTTTCAGAAAGAACAAATTGTTTTAATAGTTGAATCCCAACGATAACAGACTGCAGTACCTAGATTTATAAATATGCTTCAGATACCAATATTAACTGAATTTTAATGATGTTAAATGTTAACCAATGTCCAGAAATAAGTCATAGAAGAGTCAGAACCGTTCTCCAAGACTGTTATTCATTTATAAATGCACGTTGTCAACCATCAGTTGTACCGGAGAACTGCGCTCAGTACTCATAAACAACATAGGAGTACCAGTTTCCATTTAAATTGTAGGCAAGTGACTCAATCAGGTAGGCATTTATGACAGAAGACCAGTTTTATTATTTATGCCTGTAGAAGTGGTTTTGCATTTCTCTCATACTTACCCATTAAGAAGCTTGTATAATAGAAGGATATCATTATTGGAGTTAGGGACAGTGAGCCAATATGAGGTTCGGTGGTGAATATCACTTTAGTCTGATCATGTTTTTTTTTTATCGGCTAACAACATGTGGAATACGTTACATAAAAATATTTTTTTCCGTCTGGGAGGGGGAAATGATGTAATTTTGAGTACTTGTTATTAGTTGAACTATCTCACAAATCTCCATATGTTCGACAGAGGAACAGTGACTGCTAAAAGATGCAGACCTAAAGTTCTTGGACTTATTGTTTACCTGTTTCGAGGTACTGTCAGTCTTGACTTCATTTTTATGGATGATAACTTAGCTTATTACCTTGGGAATTTTTTATCGAGGATTTCTTTCAAACGGAAAATATTCAAATTATGTCAAAGCCTTCCCTGTTAAAACTTATGTCTAACATGTTTGCGATACGCTCAGGCTCATTCTTAATGTCCCATAAAGTATGGGAAATATTCGTGCAGAATGCCTGACTATAAGAGGTGACTATAAAACTTATTAAACTGCATCATCTTTTCATTTCATTAAGTTTTCATTAAAGTAGATCTTATAAAAAATTCTTAAAGTGGAACTTCATTATACCCAGTTTACATTCAAACTGTTCCTGTGGATAGTAAAAGTGATTAATATTGTTCTTTCTTATTGTTTTCTTATTATCAAGCCATTTTTCACTTCAATATGACAATTACCACCGTTCAACTTTAATTTCCTTCCTTCATTATTTACATAACTACCAAATATGTTTAAATTTTGCACCCATGTGTATATCTATTAAGTTTTAAATAAATAATCATTTTGCCTTCTGCATAAAAATCACCCATATAAAATAGATATTTAATACAATTTGTATTTAACAATATTTCTTTGCAAATAATCAATAACTGTTATTTATAATAAATTACAGACTATTGTTCATCGAAACTGTTAATTACAAACAATCTGTGTACTATTTCTTAGATATATAAGCATTAAATAAATTCTGTCAATGCTATTTAATGTATCTTTTAAAGAGAATGTTAATTTATAAGTATAATTATTTATTTTATTCTTCAATGAGCAACATTCAATTAAGTAATGCCATGTGTGCCAAGTTATTAATTATGTGTGAAATAAAAAATATATTACATAATATTACTTATTAGTTCTAAAAATCCTATTCGTGATTGCAAACAACTTAAAAGTTTATGTGATGATAATTTTTATTTATATGTTTAAAGCAATTTGTGATTAAAGTATCTTCTTTAAAGCAAACATATAAAGTTATCAGATAATATATATTATTTTTTGAAGACTTGTGTACATAAAAGTCGTATTATAATCTAATTTAATATAGGGCATTTTTCCTTTACAGTGTTTGTGATTATACATGTCCTATTTTTGTGGAACTCAGTGCCAATAATGCGATTTTAGAAAAAGGGGGGTATGTTTTCAAGTAAATTCTATTACTAAAACAAAAAAAAAGAATTTGGCTAACCATATACATAGATAATCAGACGGTTCAAGAATGTGGTTTAAATAAAGGTAAGAAATATTATTTAAATGTTATGCTCATCTCATAAATATTCAACACATCTGAAGTACTTTTGCCCTGTTATATTAAAAAATACATTGGATGATATCCTTCTAACCATATAATATATTCTCTTGATTTTTATCGCAAAAGAATCATCTGTTTGTTTAGCACTTAATTCACAGTAAAAGTTTTATGGCATGATTTAAAAAAAATTACATTTAACAGTTAATATAAAACATTTTATATAAATAAAATAATAAAAACAATAAACTTTACAAAATGCACTGAACATTCTTTAGTAAAGGTATTTTATTTACGAATAGAAAATCAAAGTCATTTTTCATCTTGATAACCTGAAAAAATTGTTTTTTGAATAAAATTATAACATATATTAATTCTGAAAATAGAGAAAAACGCATAAATAACATATCATGAAAAAGATCTTGATAATTCATATGAATGCTTACTGTTTTAAATTATCATATCACTTATACTTTAAAATTAAGTTTCCTTCATAATTTTTGGGAATTTGTAATCCCAATGTTATCACCATCTTCAAATTTTATTCTTGTAATCCAGTGAATTATTCAAACAAATTTGTTACTGAAACAATTAGATGGTGTAATTTATGTGTAGTCAAAGTATTTAAGATTTAGTATCTCAACATTTAAAAAAAAGTAGGAAATATTATTCCATTTATATAATATGACATAAATACGTTCATTTCAATAACCTGATTTGTAAAGGAATCATAAATTGTCTCATATAATTAACTATTATATTTTTATAGTTGAATAATTCCTTTTTTTTATTCTATGATATATTTACATAAACAATACATGGAACAAAGTAAATGTACACATTTACACAAGAGAGAAGTTTATTGTAAAACCATAAGATGGTGCTCTTCTCGCTTGGAATGTGAGAGAATTCTTAGTTTTTTGTATTCGATTGGATATGAAATGAAACGGTTATTGATTAGCATATATTTGTGAGATCCAATACAGTTTGGAATTAATAAATATTATTTTGTTGTTTAAATAGTCCGTCTTAGTTAATTGATTAAAATTAATTACTTATAGTATTAAGATTTAAATCCATTCACCGGAGCCTGCGACAAATACATATTTGGATTATATTATATGAAAGTTAGAACGATAGTTCTTTGGATATTAGTGCCCTTCGTTTTAGTGCCCATTTGATTGTCTTACTATAATTACCAGTGTGGAATTTTTACTATGTATTCCAATGTAACTAATCTTAATCGAAAGAAGGGCAATGTTAACGCCCTGATTACAACATTATGTTATTGGAAGGAAACAAAAGATCCCTTGAAAATTAATGCTCATTTAACTGTGCTCAAAAAACTTCAGAAAAGTTCGATAACATCAAGACTGAGTAATTTTAATATGCAACGTATGATAAAATTGATGAAATTGAAATTTAATTAGCCGAGATGGACTAAGATGTATAAGATTGAGAGTTAATATTTGCAACCTTACTTATCACAACTGCAAAATTAAAAATGGAAATTGAAGTAACATTATTCATAATGGTAATAATACTGAAAAAAATGAGGTCTCAGAGCAAATACAATAATTAAATTGAAAGAAATTCTATCTCCTGTGTTTTCTCGGAAAATTGATGAGTAGAGGTTACTTTAAGATTCAACTTCAAAGTTTAATTGAAGATAGTAAAATTTATCAGAAAGTAAAAAATTGTATTATTTGCGAGCATCTTTAAAAGGTTAAGCTATATTTATTGAAATTTTTGATGCTTTATTTCAATCACTTTGCAAAGCTCTTGACGAGTTACGAGTATATGAAAATAAAAGATTAATAGTTGATAATCATATTAAGAATATAATTAAGATAAACTTACTCCTAAGTGGGCACACGATTTTAAAAAAAAAATTCTTGACTGTGTGTCAGAAAACTGTAGAGCTTTTAAAAATATTAAATTATGAAAAAGATAAGTTACCGAATGTAATGTTAAATATCATTTCACAAAAGCTAGAAATAGAAACATGAAATCAATATGAATCGTTTTTTGAAACTTCTGAAGTTCCAGATTTTGATGATTTCACAGAATTTCTAAAAAAAATATATTTAGTTCTAAGTATAAATAATCTTAATCTTTCTTTGGATCAAAATATTTTGAAAAAAGGACATAATACGAAGACGTTATTTGTTAAATCTCCCGGTATAAATTTTATCTTATGTTTATTATAGAAGAATGTTCATGTTTTGTACAAATGTGAATCATTTCTTAATCTATTCCAGAAAAAGTCATATTCATTTGTTCGAAAAAAATTATCTATATCTAAATTGTTTTGGTCTACAAAAGTTTCAAATTACCCTTCAAAATTTAAATGTTTCGTTTGTAAATCGAAACACCATTCGTTACTTCACAAGGATAAATTAGCATTGCGAGGTCATTGGTTGTATGATCCACCTCCCATAGGGAAGAAACAAACGGAAAGTTCCAAAACACCCAACGTAGAGTAGTTAGATCCCAAGGAGTGAGATCATGTTTTGCGTCAGTAAAAAAATATATCAGGTACTACAGTTGCTTATATTTCTAACAGGAGTGGCCACTTTTAAAAGGGACGTGCAGTCCTTGACAGTGTCAGCATGTGTTGTTGTGTAACATCTAATTTTGCAAATTTGCTGGATTTGAAAAAACTTAAAGTTAACATTCCAATTTTAGGCCTTTCAGGTTGGGGGGGGGTAAATATTAAAAGGAAAATACATACTTTAATAGCAAACGAAAACGTATAATTTTCTGCTAGATTATATTTTTTGATAGTACCTAAGATCACAGACTTGTTACCAGTAACAAAACTAGATATTTCATATTCCAACAAACATTAGATTAGCTGACCCATTCATTTTTGAGAGTAAATGATTAATTGATAGGACCCAAGCTCTTCATTTAGTTAATAATGGAAGGTAAAATTACCATTCCTGCTCATGCCTTAACTTATAGGGAATCAGTTTTTGGACACATATGTTCTGGGACTACAGATAGTTCTCCAGAAACACAACATTGTTGGTCATTCACACATGAAAATACCGTAGAAGAAACACTGAGAAAGTTTTGGGAACTGGAATCAGTTTTAGAGGAATCCAGCGCAAAATGTAAAGAAGAATTAGAGTGTGAAGAGCATTTTTGAAAAACATACCAAACATATGAAAGTGGAAAATTCATTGTGAGATATCCTATGAAAGAAAATGTAGAATTAAGGGAATCCTTGGGGATTACAAACCGTAGATTAAATAGTGTAAGGAAACGTTTATATTCTAATCCGGATATGTGTATCCTCTACTCTAATTTTTTAGAAGTGTATAAAAAACTTGGATACATGGACCATTAAAGGATGTTTTATCGTATCATTTAAAATATGTAATGCCCCATCATAGGTTTTATAAAGCAGATTGCAAAGCTACAAATCTTCTAGTAGTTTTTAATACATCTTCGTCGTCCTCTAATGGATTATATTTAAATAACTGTCTTTGAAAGTCAGGTGAAGTATAAGATGATCTTTTTTGTCTATCTTTCTAAGATTTCGTTTATATAGAGTTGAATCCACAAATGATGTTAATAAAATGCACTTTCATTTATGGATTACCACTAGTCAATGTAATTTTCAGTATATTTTGTGAAGCAAATATTTTAAAGAAAAGCCTAAGATATATAAGGTGTTAATGGTTACGTATGGAATGAAATCTGCTCCATATCTAGCAAAGAGAATCTTGAATCAGCTCGCTGTTGATGGAAAAAAATGCATTCCTCTTAACTTTTGAGACTGCATTAAAGGACTATTATGTTAATGATATTCTTACGAGAACTATTAACATTGCTTCTGAAATGGAATTGCAAAATCTATTCATTACCATATTAAACTCTGGCGGCACGGAACTGCACAAATGGTGCTGTTATGAAAGTGCACTGTTGGAATGAGTTTTCTTTAATGATGAGGAATATAATCTCGAAGAAAATAACTCGGTAAGTCTCAAAACTCCTGTTTTAAGAAAGAACTCAAGGAAGATAACTTTAGTTTCAACATCTCACCTGGTTGGAACAAAACGACCATGTTAACTAAATTAGCAGAAATTGTTAGCATTTTTGATCCCTTAAGTCTTCTTTCACCTCTAGGAGTTTTCTTCAAAATCATGGCTTTTTAAAATAGATTAGGATCAAGAACGTTCTCTGAAAGAGAGAAAAATTTGGGAAAGATTTATTGGTGTCTTACCAGAACTTTTGAATTTGAAAATACCTCACTATATCTTTACTGAATCTAACATAAATGATTTGTCTCTCCATGGTTTATCCATTGCAAGTAAGGAAGCTTGTGGAGCAGCAATATATCTCCGTTACATTACTAGCTCAAACAATATAAGAATTACGTTACTTATTAGCAAATCAAGAGTTGTACCAATTAAAGTATTACCCTTCCCTATACTTGAGCTTTGTACAGTTGAACAACTTTCAAAGCTTATGACCAAGGTTTGTGAATCTATTAATTTTTAAATTAGTGATGTGCATTTATACACTGAATTGATTGTAGCGCCAATTTGGATTGACTCTTCACCACATTTGTGAAAGTTTCCACTTTAAACAGAATCACACACATTCAAAACTCAAAAAAGCTTCTGCTGGAAGTAGATAACACTGCTTCAAATCTTGCAGATCTGATATCGGGAGGAGTCAATCCGGATAAAATTGAAGGTAATTCATTTTCGTAGCGTCAAACAAACTTATTTCATCAAGATATTGCTAAATCTTTCAGTGGACCTGATCCTTCTTCTAATGAGGATTATCTGCAACAATTCAAAACTCGAAAATAACTCTTACTACCACTGACACATACCTTGAATTTCTTTTGAGTGTTACTAATTACTTTTCTAATTTAAGTTATGTTATAAGTTTTATTTTTTGATTTTTTTTATAACGTTCATGTTTCAAATGTTCATGACTTTTTCATAACGTTCGTGGAGCAAATTAAGTGGAACTCATCAAGAACAACAACATGGTAAACGAATCATAAATCAGGCTGCATAAGTAAAATAATTTAAGAAGACCTCAAAATTCTATCCAAGGGCAATCCAGTAATATCCAAGGTTAGGACTTTGAAACCATTCTTAGATAAGGATAATATATTAAGAGTAACAGGTCGTCTCCAACATAGCAACAAAAGTGTAAATCAGATGCATCCAGTGATCTTGCCTGCAAACCATGAACTGACTAAGATGATCATAGAATATTTTCGTTACAAGTATCTTCATCTATTGCCTCTACATTTATATTATAGTGTTAGAAATGAATATTTTCTTTTAAATGGTAGAGCCACTAGTAGAAAAATTGTCCATAATTGCATTATTTGTTTTAAAGCTAAGCCTGTGACAGCAAAACGAATTATGAGCAATTTGCCATATGAGAGAACAAATTCAAATTTTACTTTCAACTGTTGAAGTACTGGTGTTTGTGGACTTTTTTTTAATTAAATATACAGAGCAAAGAAAGACGACATACAATAAAATTTATGCTATTTATATTTCTATTTGCATGATAATAAAGAGAGTTCACTTGGATAATGTGTGTGATGTGACATCTAAGGCATTTATCGCCCTCTTAGAGATTGTTTCCTAGAAGGGATAAGTCCCAATGAATGTTTAATGAAAATGTTAAAAAATTTGATGTTGCAAAGTTTAACTTAAAAAATTGTACAACCTTATAAAAAATCTGATAATGAGTTGTTTAACCTTTTAGCATCTGAAAATTTTGAATGGAGATTCCTTCAACCCAGAGAACCCAACTTTGGAGTTTTAAGAGAGCCAGAAGTTAAGTATTTTTAATATTATTTCAAAAGTGTTGTAGGGAATTCAAAGCTAACTCATGATATATTTCTTACTTTAACTTGCCAGATTGAGAGATCTTTAAAATCTCGGCTACTTACACCTATATCTGATGACATGCAGGACATGAAAGTATTAATTCATGTTCATTTACTTACAGATCGAGTGATAAGTGCTATTGTCAAACCGAGTGTAACAAATGTTCCGGAAAATAGAATTAAATTTTGGCAAATGATTAGAAAAATGTTTTAAACTATTTCGAAGCCGTAGCAATATAAGTATTTACATACTTTGCAACAATGAAGTAACTGGATGATTACCAAAAACAACATAAAAATTTGGGCTATGGTAATTGTAAGGAGAATGGCCTTCTTTCAGAAATGGTTGCGCATCATTTCTTGAAATTATTATTCCAAATGGTGTACGGGATGTTCAATCCACTGCATATTTTTGTATCAAACCAGAGAGGGTTTTAGTAAAGTGGCAAGGTGGCGCTCATTTTCCTTGGAATGTAAAAGAATTCGTAGTTTGTAGTATTCCACTGGGTGTGAAACGAAATGTCGTTAATTTGCATTTAAGTGCGATATCCAATATAGTTTGAAATTAATAAATATTACTTTTATTTTTAAAAAGTCCTTCGTAGAGTGAAACCGGTAAAATTTAATTACTTATAGGAGTAAGATGTATTGTAAAATATATTATTTTGAAAATATTATTAAATAAAATTAATAGAGCTATTCTATAATAAGTATTGTAAGTTTAAATTCAAATTCAAATTAACTGTTTTAGTTGGCAGGTAAATATTCCAAAACTTAATGAAGTAATCATAAATATCCGAGAATTTGTAATTAATCTTAATAAACACACACTCAGACACACGCACACACACACACACACACACACATATATATATATATATA
>BMAW01039263.1:28299-62683 GCA_019974015.1 Nephila pilipes | reverse complement strand
CACACACACACACACATATATATATATATATATATGTTTGTGTGTATGTGTGTGTGCGTATGTATATTTGTGTACGCATTTACAAAAAAAGAAGAAGAAAATTGTTTTTAAAAGAAAGGTTTTTACAAATTAACCATTACATAATTTGTAACTAAGGTCACATTCAGTTTTCTTTTTGATTGTAATACTTCATGTAATTCGATTCATCCCAGATTTATCTGATGAAAAATGTTTCAGATATGCCACTGCTTCTCAATACATTCGATATTTTTAGAAAACATTAAAAAAGGAATTGTGACATGTTTCATTGCAATATTTTCTAAAAATGGTTATCGCTATTCATTACTAAAGTTATTAAGTTATTGTAGTTTCCAAAACAACTAGGATAGCTTCTTTAATTTTTTTTATATGTGTATGATATCACAATTTTAAGTTGAAGTAATTTTACTCCTGCATTTTTTTGAAGCAGATTACTGTGATCTAAACACTGAATTTTATATTCATTTGAAATAACTTTAATTGCATAATAAACATTTTTAAATCAGTAACAATTTTTTTTATCATGATTGAAATAAATTTTTTTAATTCACAAACCAGGTTGAAATATAACGTAATATTTTGATCAGATTATGTGATGATTTTCGTAGTAATATTTAATGGATAGTTAAAGATTTATGAATTTAATAGTAAATACTAAAAATATAATTTAAATTTAGTTCAAGTAACTACTCAGAGGATGGCAAAATGTGGTACTGTAATAAATTCGTTATTTAATTTACTGCTCATAATTCAATCAAAAGCAATAGTACAGCATTGAATAAAGTAATGAAAATATTATAATCCTAAGCTAATGCGAAGAAATTTAGAAATGAAAAAAGAAAATCAAACCAACTTGTTTTCTGTTTCTCCCATACAAATGCTAACTATTTTCTCTAATTCACACAACTTAACAATTTTCATTTTTGATCATCATCTTCACTAAAGATAACTCCTTTGTGCAAGTTGAACAACAAAAATGAATAAACAACACAATTCCATGATTAGAAAAATTTTGTGAAGAAAAATAATATTTCTCTCTCTGTTTTTTTTTTTTTTTTCTTATTGTGTTCAGCTAGATCAAATGTAGCATGTACTTCAAAATTTTTCAAGGCCTATGTAAAACCATCAGAACATATGTAGGAAGCACGAATAATCGGATGAAATTAAGTTACTTTATACCGAAAAAATTTATTCTTACTTGTGGGAAGCATCAGAACACATTTAATTTCATGTGTAATTATGCATTACTGATTTCTGAACTTTGACTTATAAATGAAATTACCATTACTTCATAAAAACTAAGAATTATTCGTATTATTTAAAAGTATATTGATTAACAAATTATCAATTCTTGATAAATTATACATAAATAACAAAAATTCAGCATTCAAACTTTTTAAGAACTTTAATTGTGATCAAATACAAATTATTCTTTTAACTAATTCTTAATTCTATAATAATAATTTTATTAAAAAATGGACGAAAGTAAATCGGATTCCTACATTTAAATTAAAGCTGTGTCTATGTCTATATAAATTTAAATGATTAATACATAACGAAAATTATTTTAATCGTATGAACAAATGGTTAAGAACTGTTGAAGAACTCATTTGAATTACGAAGTATTTTTCATTACGCTTTCTTTATGAATTATTGTAAATGTCTTTAATATTATAAATTATTAATTAATTTTTTAATAAAAAATACAGGTAAAATGTATATTAATTCAAACATTTGGCAAATTTGATGAGATTAAAAATTGAGCTCTCATCACGAATATTTCCCCCAGACAATGAAGAGATTTTAAACAATAAAATTGTATTGTAACGAATTTCACAGTTGGGTTCAGGGATTGAATAGACTTTAATCAGGACAGCGATAAAACAGTTCTTTATTATCAGCCCAATCAAGAATACAATGTTCAGAAAGGCATAAGAATAGCCGAAGTCACAGTAATACAACACAACAGTAACACAACGCTATGTTCTGATACAGCGGGGGATAAATCAAATTCAAAGCCGTAGGCTTTCGTACTCTCTTCGGCATTAATCACAACGGAATTACCCGTAAAGTAACAGAGGCTCCGGGCGCGTCTGAGCTTCAAGAAATCTGAACAACTCTATGTTGCATTTCAGTAAGCGTTATATAGACACGACGAAAGTGGTAGAACATTCCAGAAAGTAGGAGAACCAGAACCGGTCGTCAAATATCGCCAATATCGCCAAATTTGGCGACAGATTTGGCGACAAAATGTTGCCAAAACTGTCGCCAATTAAACGATATCTCTCCAAGTTGGTGAGATACCCAAAGAGCCCCATGTTATTTACAAGGTATCATAGCAATTGATCTAATTCACATGTTTACATGCAATAAACGTTAATCCTGCACTATTTTTCAAGCAGAATAGTAATTTTGACATAATTTAACATTATAAACACATTTTAAATACCAAAATCGTAACAGTATTAAATATAATTAATTGATAATTATTTAATAATAAAGTTTTACTTCATAATTATATTTAGCTATTTTTGACTGAGATACAGTTAATCCATTTTTCAATTTGGTTTAAATGTATTTATAGAATTTCCTTTTATTAAAATCTATAATATTTAAAAGATTCATTAACACATTTTCGTCATAATTTTTTCTCAAAAATATCAAACTATCCTAACCTGAAGCAAATTTAGTTAACAGAAATTTTTCCTAAAAATATGTACATAACTCTTTGGAGAAGGTATAGTAATTTTGTTGTATTAAAAACAAATCTTTAGGTGAGGAAAACTGGTTATCTAAGTCTTGTATTAATAAGCGAATAAATAAATAATAAATAAATGATATTACATTAATAAAGTATGTTGCATTAATTTGCGAATAAATAAATTCTCTTTCCTTAGATATATGAATGGTATAAAATTCAGCCTGTAATATAATATTTTACAAATATGAGATGATATTCTTAAAGCTATAAATCGTATCAATAATTCTCCTATGGCAAGAAAATATATAATAATGCGAAAACAGCTTAATAATTATAGTAATATCATAAGTCAAAGTATGAAATATTATAAAATACAATGGTATATAAACTATTTGATTGAATCTAAATTTTAAAAGCTAGTTGCAAAGTTTATAATAAGTAATTTATCTTCAATATTGAATCAAAAAATAAAACTAAGTATAGCATTAATATAATATTAAAAAGAACTAGTTTATCAGAACTCATGAAATTACTCACGCTTTTATGAATAAGAATATTTAGTAAAAAAACAAAAATATGATTTTCTGCTTAATAAATAAACATTTTCAAGAAAAAATTAAATTTCTTTGACATGTTATGTGAAAGATAAATCAAGTGAAAAGAAGAAAAAAAAGAAGTATATGTGTGTAAAAACAAAAATAAAATAAATGCTAGAAAAAACAATAAGTTATCTCCAAACTGTGTGCGACTCAATAGAAATGCTAAGACTAAAAACACAATGTGGTTTCTAGACTATATCTTTTAAGCCTTTTTGTTTGTAGAGATTGCTATTTTTAAATCATATTTTGGATTTTTTTTCAAAGAAAATTTCTTTCACAAAGGATTGCATCAAAACATTGATCTCTCCCAGCCAACAATATTTTTTCAAAACTAAGGGAAAAATAAAATATTTTTAGTCGGAAACATTTCAGAGTATTGAATTGCTCTTTTGAAGCTGCTTAACTTTCTCTTTCGTTTATTTTTTTATAAATAAACTTCAAAAATATTTCCCCCTCCTCGAATAATTATGAAGATATCATTTTTGCTGCAGTGTTTGAGAATCAAAACTTTTTTGAATGACAACCAAAAGGAGTCTCTTTGTTGTATTTCAGGTGAAATAAAATCCGGAAAAAAAATGAAGAAAACAAAAAAAAAGGAATATAACAATAAAAAAACACCAGAAGAGAATAATAAATTTCCTCACTGTTTACGGCTGAACATACATAAATACTTTTGTTGAAAAACACAATGTGGTTTCTAAGAAAAGTCACTTAAACCTTTTTAGGTTTCTTTGTCAAACCATCGAAACTTATCCCCAACAATTGTCTTCCGCGAAAGACTGAATTCAAGCATCGATCTCTTTCGACAGACGTTTTTTTCAATCTGAAGGAAGAAATGAAAAGTTTTATTCAAAAACAAATTTTTATTTTGAGTTTATGGAAGCTCTCCACTAGCAGCTGCTCAGCATTTGACTAACATTATTTTTTTTTCTTTTATTTTCTAATATATATTTATAATATAACGATACTAAAAAGGAAAAAAAAAAGATAATTTTTTTTTGTAATTAAAAGAAAATGTTTTTTTTTAACTTTTGAAATGAAATTGAATGTATTATTAAAGCGTCTTATTTTAATATAATTATATTTATGCCTGCAGTAAAAACTAATTATCTCAAAACTATTTGAGGGTACCACCTATGTGTACAAAATGTCTTTTTTGAACTACTTGTGTAGTTTTTTTCCTTTAAAAATCTTTTAGAACAAACAATTTTGTTTACAAATCATCTTTTATTTCCAATTTAGGCCAAATATAAATTAAGATATGGTTATTTAAAAAGACCGTAGTTTATTGCATAATAGAATTTGAAGTGTGATGCCAGAAGATATATAATATTAAATGTCTTAACTCTATTTCAACATTTTCTTTCGGTGTGTTTTGTTAGTATATTTTTTATAGTTTTTCTAATATTTTAGTCACACATTACAGTGCAGATTAGTTCAAATATTTTTGTTCATAATTATCAACAAATAATATCGACTTAGTTTGTCTATAAATATATCTCGTCTCTCTTATTTACTGAGATAGTTTACAATTTACGTTTCAATCTTCCTATCAGTAGTTCAAAACATTATAAATAGGAGTCCCTACAAATATTATCCCTCAAATAAATGAACATTTACAAAAAATCAGAAAACAAACAAGTAGAAAATAAGAAATACTCAACCTGAAAGTGAAGGTTCTGCTGCAAGTAGTAATGATCAAAACTTCAGTACCTAAAGCAGAACATTTCTTTTTAAAATTATTCGGAAGTTTGGTGATCAATTTGGCCATCGAATATGTGATATTAGAGCATTAATATATGTATTCGAAGTATTGTGTTGCACAGTTCGATTGCACTCAATTGAACTTGAAGATTTTGATTTATATTTAAATCTTAGCTTAATAGAGGATTCAAGATTTGACATTCTTACACATTCACAAGATTCTGACATATCCTTAAATTCATGCATAAAATTATTGCCATGTGTTTCAGTTAAGGTATTTGTTTCGTCTGAAAAAGGTCCATAAAACATTTCAGCTATCTACTCTTTTTTTACGCATTACGACTCAATCGAAAGGGTTAAATAGCCTGAAATGAACTGTCCAGAATGTCACAAAATGCTATCATGAGTTTTAATGATATTCTTTGGAATACAGTTCAGAGACAAAATCCTTTCAAACTGTAAACTTTGTCTTAAGATACGTACATAACGCTCCTTTAGTTTAGTGAAGATGCTACTTGTTTTATAGAAGTAATTAATAAGTTTCAGTCACATGTTAGTAGTTATAAGCTCCTTATTTTAGAACTCTAGTGTACGTAAATTTCAACTTGCGGTCTTATTTTATTGGTTCTTTTTTATCCTTTCCGTACAGCTGATGCACACTTATTTGACCTTGAGTGCTTCAAAGCTTTCGCAGTTAGCTGCATTTGCAAGTGGTTTGATTTTTTCCTCTATGGTCCATTTGTCTCGCTTCATGAGCAAGAACTCACTCGTGGTTCTTACGTGTCACAAGTATTATGTGAAATTTTAACACATAAATCTTACGTGTGGGTAGAATTATCGGAAATTTTCCCACGTAAATTTTTCGTTGCACTTGTAATGCACAACTTTTTAAATACGTAATTTTAACGTAGTCCTAGTGATAGTATTCGTTATTTCTTAAATTTATGAACGGCATATATAAAAGTGTTTCGATTTTAATGACATAATGTGTTGAAAAAAAAATGGCCAAGTGATGCATGTACTTAACGGATGAAGAAATTTAAGAATTGATATTGCATGTTCAATACAAGATATTTAGTACTGTAGTGACAAATGTAAAAAGAAAAGAAGCTAGAATAATATGTTCAAAAGAAAAGGAGAAATACTACAAGTATTCAAAATACAAGTGAACAAAGGCATATTATATTTTTCGATGCTGACTTAGTAAGAGGAACAAATGATTATGAATGGTATACGAAAATTAATGACAACGCTAAACAGAAACATTGCGAAAAAAATATAGTTCATATTAGACCAAATCCAGTTACAGATGATTGTTTCGCTATAGAAATAATTGATTGTTTTAAATTGTTTATTTCCTATGTAGTAAAGTAAGAAATATCTTCTCACTCAAGCACAGAAATAAATCGAAAGTAGATGGGTTATGCAAATGAAATGAATGGTTCTCTAAGTACTTTAAATTACGATAGATGGAATGCTTTGTTTTGAATACTAATAAAAAAATTTATATTTTATGTAACTTTTCTGGTGGAAGGTAAAGCACAAAATCTTACTGCAAATGCGGAAAAGTTATGAGAGCAAAGCACCAGAAGAAATCATGTCCTTCCTCTGTTTAGCATATAATTGTACTGGTAACTAAATACTATATAAATTTATTTTTCAACAATGTTGATTATATTAAATGTAAGAGGCAAACAGGTTTCATTATATTTAAAAGCAACAGTAAATTAGGAAAAGCAAATGAAACGAATTTATATGAACTAGTTAATTATACATATCTCTAGGGATAGCAGCAAAAATATGCACGCTAGTTTCCTAAGGTTAAGGCAGTATGATTATCGGCGCATTTCTGATGTAAAAGACATTAATTACACCTTACGAAATTCCAGAGAAAAAAAGTCCTCAGTGAATGAAGAAAGTGTAACATCTAGAAAAAAATGGAAGAGTTGACATATAGTTCCAATGAATTTAAAAATATTTTTAAGTCTTACAAAATAATATGCAATATTAAGCTTGCTTTTGAAAAGAATTCATTAAATTCAGCATGATATTTCAAGGAATAATTGAGATACTTTTATGAAAGTTTCAAAAGCTTTTTCGTGTATCATTCTTATTAAATTAAATCAAGATTTTTGATGCAGACTAAATATAATTTTTATATAGGATTATGTGTTTTTATAAAGAAAAAAAAAGAAGAAATTGCTAATATGTTCTCATTAGAATATACAATCGTCTATATATATATATTTTATAAATTTTAGTTTTTCTTTTAGATTTTGTTTCATTTGGAAGAAAATTATTACATGTATATTTTGTGCAAATAAAATTAATTTTATGTGTACATATATTTTTAATTAATTGTTCTCTTCACAACACAAAAACAATGTACAAAAAATAGTCTTTTTTTAAGAATATTAGTCAGCAGCTAAAGATAGACACGTTAAACGTGCTTCAAACGCTATTTTCTACATAGTTTTGTACTTTATTTTAGTTATTGTATATTTTATACAAAATTTCACAACAGTTAATCGCTATTTGATTTCACTGTTTTACCACGCAATCACGATAATATACTCAAATCATCTAATGTGATTGATTCATTAAATGCAGATAGATTTAAACAATTGTATTTATTAACCATATATTTAAAATTCCTCACTGCGTAATAATTTTGCTTCTATATGTCACAAGAATGAAACAAAATTTGAAATGATATGTAATTTATTTGCCTTTTTGAATAAATATTAAAATATAAAAGAAATTTATTTATTACTCATCTCAACTTATTTATTACACTTTTCTTTCTGTATAAAATTAAATGTAAACTTTGGTAAAAAATTTCTTTAATATAACTATTAGAAGCTTTAAATATGAATTGAGAGAAATACTTTGATTTTTTTAGATCTAGTGATAGTACTATTTGATGACATTTAAATTCTTTTTAGATACTCATGTATAAAAATTCAAATTAACTTAGCTTATATGACAACCTAAAGTACTTAAATTTCCTTTAAAAAATTACGAAGCAAGATTTCACAGCAAAGTGATAAGAAAATCAATTCCAAATGAGTAATTCATTTAAAATTTCAAAGTTAAAACAAATTTATAAAAAAATATACCTCAATATACTTTTATAAATTTGTAAAGTGAATTTTATATTAGACTAAGCCCATTAGTCTCTCTGAAGGATTATTGAATGTTATGAAGCAAGAAAAATAGTTTTCACATGGTATTTGGCTAACATATATAATGATAGATATATAAATAAATGCGATAATTTGGGATTTTTAAAAACATTCTATTTCACAGTGAAAGAAACAGAGCATTTAACTTTATTGAGATAAATATCCCCTTATGATATAGTTAAACGCAAAGAGTCCTTGAAACAAATATTGAAAAAAAAAAATAGTTTTCTCCAAATCAAGAATTTTTTTGTTTATTACATTCCATAAGAAAAAAATATAAATGTAAATTTTATTGAATATTTATTCCTTTTCCCTTTACGAGAAGAAATTCAAATTGCGTTATTCGACAAAATATAAAACGTGATAAAAATACGAAATAAGAGTAAGTTCAACTAAATATCAAATTTAAAATGGTATAAAAATTGAACTTTAAATAGTTAACATAATTGAATAATAAATTTTAGAGAGTGAATAAAAATGGAGAAGAAAAGAAGATAAATTTGAATAAAGGTAATTTCATAACTCCGTTATAGCTCGTTTTCTGTGATATCATATCAAAAGAATAGTCAATTTCACAAAATATTTGATAAAATAAAAAATCAATAAAAAGGCTATTTATAACTCCTAGAAATTTATAAAGTACCTTTTAAATACTATATATAATACAACATAACTTTTCTTCAATTTTTTAGATCCCTGAAATACTATTTTTTAGATAACGTATCATTCTAAGAATTAAAATAATATAGTTCATCAATCTATCTTTTCACTTACTTTAATCATACTTCAAGTATATAGATTGGAGAGAAATTAATATTTATTTTTTAAAAAAAAACCCGATTGTTTTGAAAAATAATACTACCTATTGGAACAAAGTTAGAAAAAAAAATTCAAAAAAAACATAGAACTGATTTTTCTTTTAAAACATTTCGGAAAAAATAATTCCGTTTCATTTTGAAACCTTATAAGGTTCTTATCCAACTATTTTAATTATTATATTTATCAGATAAAATTCTACAGAAACGATACTAGAATAGTTGAAAGAGTACTTGTAGAGGATGATAGATGGCATCGTTAATATAAGTTGTTGTTAACATTGGGTACTGAAAATGTGTTAAATGGAACCGAATAAATTTGAAATTGTTTCATAAGTTAATTTTGATTTGGTTGTCATTTACTGCCAAATCCAAATTTGATTTCTACCGCATCGAGTTGTCAAATCATTTTACGTCGAGTTGATTCAAGTAACCAATAAAACGTCGGGTTCCTTCCGGTCAGCCTTTCCCTAGACCGGCGAAGGTGTTCTCATCTTACGCAAAAGTTATGTCGAACAATTGTCGAGGAGCCAAAGGAAGCATGCTTATGAATTCGAGTAACTCAGATGTCAGACTAATGAGTCATAATACAAACTAAAAGTAAACTATTTTAAATGCTACGAGCATCACGTCTTGGAATTTCCGAGGATTCATTGAATGACCTTCGTAAGTTCATTAAAATAATCATTTTTTAATTCTGTTCTTAGAAGAGAATTTAGTGAATCACAGAAATAATACAGATGCTGATATTAATAATTTTATACATTTAAATTATTAAGGGATATGAAATAATATATTTCGGCTACACAGAAGAAATATAGTAGCTTAATCTTTCAAACCATATTATATCAGTGAATTCTACTGAAAATAGATGGTAATATCAGAGGTTAGAAACTTTAAATGCATATATAAGCTTAAAATGTAAAATATTTTCTTCTATGAGAGGTTTTAACATATTAAGTTGTTTTTAATATATTAAGTTCGGATTTTTGAAATACAGGTTAACATTCGATTACTTGGAGCAAATTGTACTTACAAAGCTTTTTAAAGGACCAAAAAGAACTAGTAAATGTTTTAATACATGCTGCTTAACATTTGATTACACTAGAGAAAGTTTTTCATAGGTATCTTTTTAAAGGACGAAAAAGAAAAAGTAATATGTTGTAATAAAATAAAATCCATGATATTGATGATATTCGACATATGGCTATCTTACTCGAACTTATATGGGGATGACTGCTATCGCTTCGTTTATTTTCGAGCCTTATCAATTACTTTTTTTTTAACTTTAGTTTGTATCTGTTAAACTATAATTGATAATTTTTTTTCCATACTATTTTTGGATGATTTAATGGATATTAAGATATATTTATTTTTATTAAAAGGTATATTTTCTATTTACCCTCCCTTTTTCCTAATATCTTTGTTTAAATATTTAGATATTAATGAATTTAAATAGACAATTATTTTTCGGACCACATGTTCTTAATAAATTGAAGTTTTGGGTTAATAATCGCATGCATAACAATTTTAAAATTCAAATGAAAATGAAAAAAAAAATTAAATGAAAAATACTTTTAAGTACCCGCAGATGTGAGGAATTCTAAAATACCGTATTTAAGATTTATGGTTCTATAATGTATACATTTTTCTTATTATTCGCACAGCGAAGAATTTTTGTGAATAATATTTCAATCATTTTATAGAATCACAAAAGTGAATTTTTTTATCATACATATTTTTTCCCTCTTAGGTCAATAAGGACATGATTTGAGACATATATTAGCATTTAGGTATTATTTAAAAAAAAGTTACATGATGGGGCTCTAATTTTTTAAAGTTTCTATAAAGTGTGTTTATGCATACAATGAATAAAAAGTATTTTTTCTCGTAGTAGTACCTAACCTTTAAGAAATAATTATTTATACGAAAAAAAGAAAAGAAAAATTAAAATTTTCAGAAATAAGTAGTTCAATACTTTTCAAAGAAAATATTCAGTAATATTATTAAGAAAATGGTACACTAATTTTGTGCATTATGTTATATATTCAGGGAGAAATATTTTTGTATGTATTATGATTATTATAATTTTTTAAAATGTATCCTTAATGCAAATATGTTTATAAAATCATACTCATATTCTACCCAAAGAGAAAGAAAAACTATTTGAATCAAAGCATACTTTAATACCTCAATAAAATTTCTAAAATATCACAACTATACACACTAAGTTTCTAAGTTCTACAAGTTATTTTAAGACATAAATGCCACAAAAAATAGTCTTAAAATCGGTATTTTGTTTCCCTACCTCTTATCTAGGTATCCTAAAATCAAAAAAAAAAAAAAAAAAAATTATATATGGAAAAGAAAAATTCCAAAACTAGTTATATATTTTTTCAATACAAACAATTATGTTCGTATTACTCTAACACAGAATATTCGAGCTTTAAAGCATAATTAATACTTTTATGCTGAGTTGAGACAACAAGAGGAATAATTTTTAAAAATATAACAAACATCTTAAGAGGGGGAGAAGGCATATCTTATAGAGTATAAATAAAGGTAAATAAATGATGTAGGAAGCATAAATGTACTTTTGAAATGAAAGATTTCATTATGGTGTACTTATAATCATAATACGGAAAATAGCTTTTTTTTATTCACTTAAATATATTTCAAAGAATTTATTTTTATTAATAATATATACATCAAAACTTATGATCTGTAATGTGAATGAACTGTTAACATATGAATACGTTAAATGCGTTTATAAAATTTCAATAAATGTACTTGCTTTATTAGAAATCTGTCAAAAATTGTTAACAGAAAAAGGAGTAATTATAAAGAAAATAGACATTAATCAGTTATGTCGTATGTATAATTTTCCCTTTATTCAAGATACTTAGGGCTAATACTAAAAGTTTGATTTATTGAATCAGATTCACTAAAAGGGTCAGCAAAAAAAAAAATCAAAAGTCGCAAAAAAAAAAAATTAAGAACAAAAAAAAAACATGTTTTATTTTATTTTTGGGATTTTTTAAAGAAAACGGAGAAGAATGCTTCTATATATATATATATATATATATATATATATATATTTATATATATCATGAAAAGTATAAAAACATACTAAGTAAATAGAATCAGTTTGAAAACTTGCAAAGTACTTGCTTTGTAAGGATTAAGTCAACTAAATGTCACTTTAATGATAAGAAATTACACATTTCCTTTATAAAATTATTTAAATCATTGATAATGTCTTTTCTAAAAAAAATATTTTACGAAATAAATCATTCA
This sequence comes from Nephila pilipes, assembly GCA_019974015.1. Taxonomy (NCBI): domain Eukaryota; kingdom Metazoa; phylum Arthropoda; class Arachnida; order Araneae; family Nephilidae; genus Nephila; species Nephila pilipes. The sequence goes on along the minus strand of BMAW01039263.1, from coordinate 50,343 downwards.
AAAGCTTACTTCCCTTGGTAAGTATTGGAATCATAACCTTGAGGTATGTAGCTTTCTTCACTTTTAATGGGATTACTGTCTTTACAAAAAAGGGCACAACACATCCGGGGTACCACAACAACCATTCTTCTTTTTACACTTTTTTTTTGTTAACAAGTTTTAACATTTTTTTTATTTCCTCTGGTGTCTAGCATACAAAAACATGTGTTTATTTCAGTATAGCTACTTACAAAAATGTTTCTTAGTCCATAAATAACAACTTTTACTCATTCAACCAAATAAAATGTATGTGACATATATATACATACAAACGTATATATATATATATATATATATATATATATATATATATATATACATATATATATGTGTGTGTGTTTATCACATAGTAAAGTACAAAACACTTAATTTCACCAATACGTCAAACACTGATTTATCAATAAAAAGTGCTACAAAGGCTACGTTGTCCTATAATTATTGTATTATACTTATTTGAATTTCATTGAAATTAACCATATTATTAATCCTCTCAGAATACATTTGAATTGTAATTAAAAAGAAACCTAATGCATTGAATAATACACATATATGAATGCAAAGTTTTGAAGATCGCCATATTAAGCTCTCATTCTTTTCAATAATCACAAGAAATAAACTTTTTTTTATCATTTATGTGAGTACAAAAAATTATTATAAGGCTGTTTAATGAATAAGTTCATTAGATGACGAAAATTAATGAAAGTAAGCGCAGAATTAATTGGCGTGCATAGTAGGGTGTTTTTTTATCTTTCCTACAGGATAAAAAACTGTGATTGAAATTTATTTCTTGCAAGTTCTTATCAAGAAAAAATATTACATACATTGAGATTAAATTCCTCTTCTCTCTTATGATTTCTTTTTTATCCTGTATTTTTTTTTTTATATTGAAGCTCTTACAGGCGATGTATCATTCGTACAAGACCACTTATCTTGGTTTTACGATATAAATAGAAATAATTATATTCAGAAAATGAAGAAAAAAAAATTAGTAATTTTTTTATCCAAAATGTTTCCTAGATATATTTTAATTGATCCATACATTTATTAGTAATTAGGTCTTAGGAATAAAAAAAAGTTGGAATTTAAGACATTTTATCCAGTTATGAGTATCTTTTCAAATTAACCAAATAAAAGATCTTTCAAGACTTTTCATTCTTATATTGAATGATTCCGGAAAATGAGTCTCGTTTAAAGAGAGATAGTACTCTAAGTAAAGGGGTAAATTATAAAAAAAATTGAGTATATTTATTTTATTCATGTAACTCTTCAGAACATAACTAAAATAGAGTCTTCAATCATTATTAGCCATTCCTTTATGCAAGAGTAAGTAAAAGAAACGCTTAAAAGTAACACAATTCCTAGAATGGTGAATATTCAGACGAATAAGAATCTCTCTCATTATGTTCAACATGCCCAAAGAAACAGTGTCATTTTCTACTTTTGAAAATCTAAGAAACTAAGAAACATAGAAGTATAAACATTTGGTAAACTAATCTAAAATGTGTTTCGTTGTTTGAAGACTTTTATTTATTCGTTTCAAAAGTAATTTAACACATTTAATTATTATGTCTATTCGTTTTCCCCTATTCATTACTTATTTAAAAATTTTGATTCATGAAATAATCCATCTTTTATTTCGGTAAAATTTAATCTATATTTTGATCCATTGAAATATGGTGAATAACACGTTATGAATGCTTAATGTATCATATAAAATCAATAAATATTGAACATGTAAAATTAGCAAACAAATTTCTTTTCCGTAACAGTTTTCCGTAACAGTAACAAATTTCTTTTCCGTAAGCAAACAAATATTTATCCTTAGAATTAATTGAATTCCTTTGTTTCTAACTATAATACAAACTTTTTTTTATAAAACATATCGTGGTTGCTATTCAACTTTTCCAGTGACATTATCAATTGAAAAATCATAAAAGTAAAAAAAAAAATATTTTACTTACAATTAATTAATTCATTCATACGATTTAAACTATTAAGAAGATACAAATTTTACATAATAAATATACTACTCTTATCCTAAAAATAACCAAAACATAAAATGCCTTCTTTTGCTGTAATAAGATATTAGAATTTTATTACGATGAATTAAAACTTGTAAAATGAACTGACAAACATTATCCATCAAGCACTAGAACATTTATTTACATAGGCATTGAATAGAGGAATATATTATACTTATTTAAAAATGAACATTGCGAACAAAAATATCACGACAAGTAGTAACTACTTTCACACTTGTTTACTTAATAAAACATAACTTTTCTTTCTTACCTCTTACAGTGGTTTTCATTTCCTTCTAATTCTGACTCTGCTATTCTTTCTTTATATCGGGATGTTACTACTTATTTTTTTCTGCGGGTTGCCCGTAGCAACTGCTGTTGCAATTCCACTAGAGCAAATAACTGTCAGCTGGACAAAGCTCTTTTTTATTTATATTCCACGACTGATGCTGATGGTCTTCTCTTTTCAGTAGAAATCTTTCAGCATTTAAAGATTAATTGAATCAGTTTTGTAAGAGATAAAGTTAGATTTAGTAAGATTAAAGTTATGATTTGAGTAGAAATACATTGAAATGTGAACTACAAGCGTGTAATTTTAATTTCAACGAAATAATAAAACGAAGAAGTAGCATACATATATAATAAATCGAGTTCGAAGAAGTTACTTTCGCAATATAATAAATTTACTAATGTAAATTTATTGCAAATTTTATTAATTAATGTAAATTTTCATTGCAATAAATTTACATATGTAAATTTATTGAATGAAAGTATATTTTTCCTCAAGAACAGAGGATTTGATTAATTACAAGAAATCTTAAGAATGTTAAATAAATTCGCCTTGTGTATATTTGATAAAACGTTTCCAAATAAGTTCAAAAAAGGCCCTATTTAAAAATGTTAATCATCAGAAAGAAGGAAAGAGAATTCTGATTTATCACATCATGCTAATTTATAATAAAGTCTTGTTTACCTTTCTTTTGCTACATCTAATAATAAAGACTTACTTTTTTTATTGTGAATTCCATTTTTATCTATTTAATACTATGCAAAAGTATATAATTACTATGGAAAATCTATCAATGTATTATGAAGCTACATATTTTGTAAGATTTTATTTATAAGAATTTCAAAAAAGTTATGATATCATCAAAATCTTGATTTCTTGGAGTGTTAAGAAAACCAGCGTATTTTAATGAAAAATGTAATCAAAGCTGTGTTGCATTAATCTAGATCATGAGTGTTTTCCTTTATATCTTTTAATACATAAAATATTATTTTCTTTCAAATATGTTATTTAAAGTAATTAATTTAATTAAATATGATATATATTATTACATGAATTAAAAAGATTTGTCTTTATGAAACGAAAAAAAATTGCTTTTTAGGGCATGAAATTTGTTAATTCATAATAATATGTTTGTGGTGACTATCTTCAAACATTTTTATTCAATATATATATATATATATATATATATATATATATATATATATATATATACTGAAAATTTATGAAAGAATAATTTAAAATATTTAAAAAGACAAAAATCCAGAAAGAAATGTAAAAATGAAAGAAAAATAAATGAAAATATGGAAAATCCTACATATATATATGTATGTAGGATTTTCCAGCTAAATATTAAATTAATAATTTTATTTTCCAATGTTCTGTAAAACCAGTTTCTCAGATACTCGATAGATAGCTAGCACCACGAATCAGCGTCATATGATAGTTCATGCAGCGTCACCTATTCCAGAACAAAACTGAGCGACCATTTCATTCTTACCCTCTTTCCCCCATTTTCCGCTTCTTTTCTCCTTCGCTTTACCCGCGTCGGAAGTAAACTCCGAATGCCAGAGCGCGTTCTAGCGCCTTTTGTTGATATGGGTTAAATGTGGCTGCCATCCATTTTGCTCCGATGAACTGGTCAATTCGTTTTCTCCTTTTGTAAATACACTCACACTTCATCATCTCTTCTAATAAACGGAGTACAACAAGTCGAGCCTCATCATTGAATTTCTATAAAAACAACATAATGGAATCTGGTAATGGAATTACCTCCCTTGGCAACCAGCCCTTTGGATAAGATCAAACCATCGTAGATTTGGGATATACAATATCATCACCCCACTTTCTACAAAATTTATTCGCAATCGGCCCGGGATCTGCGTTTAAGCATTCGACCTGAGATGTTGGAATCTGTGCAAAATTTTTAAGCGTTTAACCCGAGATACCAGGATGTTTGCAACATGTATGAGCGTTCGACTCCAAATGCCAAGATGAGTACAAAGTTTATCAGCGACGACAGATCCGCCTCCAGATCGCCAGTGTCCAGTGACGACGTATGCCTCTACAGCAAGAGTAGCCAGTGTCCAGCGAAGACAGATCCACCTCTACAACAAGAATCGACAATGTCCAGAAATGACGTATGCCTCTACAGGAAGAATAGTCAGTGTCCAACGGAGACAGATCCACTACAAAACAAAATGTGTACCTCATCCATTTCCACAGTTAGTTTTTTGCGACGACGAGTGTGTCTCAGCCACAAGTAGAACCTGCAGTTTTTCTTCAACGATAATGTGTGTTCGTGTTCGTTATCATCTAAATTGTGTTTAATCTACCCGCTCAAAAAATAGGACGTCGATTCCTGAAAGAGCGTCTTAAAAAAAACCAGCCTTTATTATAGTGAATATTTCATGGGAAGATTCCAGGTACTGTATAACATTTTTATTTTTTCGGTCAATCGTCTAATTCTAATGAAGTACCGTCATGTAATGCTTTCTTTTAATTATAAACAGAAATATTTGAAGAAAACGTAAATGAAACGCAATATGCATGCAATATGCAAATGCATTTTTATATATATATATTTTTTCAATTTGCCATACTAGAATTCAAAATCTAGGAGTGTCTTTTTTTTATTATTATTGTGTGTATGAATTGATATGCGATGGTCAGTCATTCTCAAATCAGTCAGTGTTGTCACAGGAGAAATGAATAAATGCATAAGTGATTAGATTTCCAATCACAGTTAACGTAAACATTAATCCTTCTCAAGAAATTGTGTGTAACATTCTGACTTTCACGTGAACGTTTCGCTTAAACAATGTCCTCTGTTTGGTCTCATTGAGTTTCAATGAATGATAACTTATTACTTTGTGAAAAAATGGGTTTGGAAGATTCTTGAATTCTAAATTAAGCAAATTGAAAGTGTATTCTTAAAGTAGATGATTTTGTTTTTTATTCTCTGATTATTTCACTGTACTTCTGAATATTTTTTTGGTTTGAAATGAATTACTTTATATTTTTTGACAATTTTTTTAGTTTTATCTCTGCAAAAAATTTTAGCAAAGGAATTTGAAATTGATATGATAAATAATACTTTTTAAAAAAAAAAAAAAAAAAAAAGTCGTACTTTAACAAATTATATTGTAACAGACTCAAAGAAATTTCATATATTAATATCATTTTCGCATTTTTTTTCAAATATATTTGCATTTAATTATTGTGTTCAATGTATATTTTGATACAATAATATATTTAAGCAAATTTCTGAAATAAGATTCACCATAATAAACGTGTCTCATTTTAAAATTACTTTTTGTTGTTATTAAATAAAAAAAGATGTCAGTAAAAATTTTCAAATTAATTTATTCTATTTAACTATTCTCATATTAATTTTATAATCTCGTACCTAGCTAAAGGACATCGGGAAGATATGTTTATCCTTGTGAAAGAATTAAATCTAAAGTCTGATCCTATTCTAATTACAGTTAAGAAAGTAAGGGAATTAATCAGTAAAGATATTAAATATGATGAGGAGTTCACAAAAAAAATTGTTTACGAGTATAATAGAACAGCGAAAAACAAAGAGCAAATGGAAGAAAAGTTGCGGCTTGAAACACTTACCAAATCACAACGATAACAAGAATTTGAAGAAAAGTTGCGGCTTGAAGCTTTAACTTTGGTAGAAAAGCTGCGTTTAGAAACCCTTACTATAGAAGACAAACGACGTCAAAATGAACGCGAATTTAAGCTGGAGAAATTAAAATTAGAAAACCGACTCAAATTACACATGACGGTTGACAAACAAGACAATTCAAAATTACTAGGCAAGGAAATATCCGAATTTCTCCATCAATATGAAGTTAAAGAAGACATTAGCTTATATTTAGTCGTATTCGAACGTCAAGTGCAACTCTTAACAATTTCAAAAGAACATTAGGTTTCATTTCTTTTAGGACTCTTACCTTCCGAAATTGCTCACATCATCGCACATGAACCAGAGGAGATAGCAAAGAACTGCGATCACTTAAAAAAACTTCTGCTAAAAAGATTTAAATTAACGCCAGAAAAGTTTCACCAGTTATTAAACACGCATCAAAAATTTTTTAGCCACACTTGGACTGATTTTTATAACGAACTTGCAACATATTTCGACGAGTGGATATCAGGATTAAAAATCGAAACTTTTGAAGAATTAAGAAAATTGATCATCTCAGATCAAATGAAACATAGAGCTCCTACCGGATTTAAGCAACATTTTCTAGATGAATGGACAACGATAAATTCGCCAGCCGAATTAGGAGAAAAAATTGTAGACTACGAAAATTCATTAAATCAAAAGCCAATTAATACTTATTTTAAGCAAAAACAAGATTTCAGAGTTTCAGAAAAAATTCTACATTTTGAATCTCCATGAAAATTCGTGCAGGATAGATCAAGAAGGAAAGTTTCAGCGACCACTAGTTACAATCAACATCAAGAATCAAGATACTTAATCCACCGGTCACGGAAGTTATGAAGGAAATCACATAAACTCAAATCGACGGATCCAAAATCGGATTAACGGGAGAGAAAGATATTCAAGTTCAAATGTTTCTAATTACGCTCAAACGAATTACTCCAGGTTCAGAAGATTCAACGATTCAGCGAATGAACTAAATACAAGCCAGCCGAAGAAAACAACGAGTTTCACGAAAGAAACAAGCAAGCCTACGGCAACATGTGCCACTATCAGTCAAGAAAATCTACGCAACAAGGAAATACTGTTTGGAAACAAGAAAATTACTGCACTTATCGACACCGGAAGTATCGTTAGTCTACTATGAGAAAATATCAGCAGAAAAATCATCGATCAAACGAAGCTAGCGAAAAATAAAATTATCTTAACCGGTTTAGATCAAGTCACTACGATAGGATCTTCGATCAAGAATTTCAGATGCATGAAGAAAACTATACGCTAACTTAGCATGTGGTACCTACAACATAACTAAAGTTCAAAGCAGTCATAGATTCAGATATTTTAGAACAAGCATCGGTCAACTTCACGAAGAAAGATGTAGAGTTTGTTAAATATGAAAATCAAGCATTCATAATGCAGATACTAGCGGAAAACGTCAAAAAAGTAGAACTGAATCACATAGGAGATCCTGAGATGAAAAAAGAACTTACGAAAATGATAGATAGCTACAAGCCTGAAAAGCCCCGATGTCACCATGCTAATTATTTTAGAATATGATGAACCAGTTTGTCAATTACCACACCTATTATCATTTACGGAAAAAGAAGAAGTAAATAAACAAATAGAAGAATGGCTCAAAGAAGGCGTCATACGCCCAAGCTCATCAGAATATGCCAGTCCGGTCGTAATGATCAAAAAGAAAGATGGAACTTCGAGAATATGCTTCGATTACCGAAAACTCAACCAGAAGCTAGTGAAAGATAAATTACCTTTACCTCTCATCGAAGATGTCATAGATACGCTACAAGAAGCAAATGTTTACTCCACATTGGATTTACTAAATGGTTTTTTCCTCGTCAGCGTTGATGAATATTGCAGAAAATTCATATATTTTGTCGTTCCAGATAGATAGTTCCAGTTCAACTAAGTTCCTTTTGGATTAAGCACGAGACCAGGTGTTTGTCAAAGATTTGTCACAATCATTTTCAGAGACCTTACACATAAAAGAATTTTATTTAGCTATATAGATGTCTTCATTGTTCCAGCAAAAGATGAAAAGGAAGGATTCCAAAAACTTAAAATTGTGTTCGAAGTTTCAAAGAAATATGGTTTGGAGATAAAATTCAAGTATTGTCGGTTCCTTATCCGAAAAGTTGAATGTGTATGTCATATAGTACAGAATGGAATCATCAATCCCTCTATTGCAAAGACGTTAGCAATTGCAAAGTTTCCAGAACCAATGACTTCACAAAAAGTGCAAAGTTTTCTAGGATTAACAGGATATTTCAGAAAACACATCAAAGATTACTTGAAAATTGTGAAACCGTTAAGCGACCTCACAAGGAAAGAAAACCAATTTGTTTTTGGAATAAAACAGAAAGTTGCATTCGAAAGTTTAAAGAGAGTATTGTCTGAAAGTCCAGTCTTTCACGTTTACAAATATAGGAGAACAGAATTACAAAGAAAAGATGCTAAAAAAATACAGAAGAAATACAATTCAAGAATTGCAGGATTTACAAGAAAAGAAGAAACAAAATATCTAATGATATAGTGAAGCTCCAGAATACAAATTACAGATATGATAAAATATTTTTCTATCAACACCATTTAAATATCAAGCGTAGATAGATATCATTTGGTGAAGCTCGTTTAATTTAATTTCATGTTATGTTATTTTCTTTTTATGCACTAAATATTGTCTTATGTTATTTGTATCTTCTATATATGCTTATTTATTTAATATGCTGCTTTACATCAGTATTTTTATCGAACTTAAATGATAAAGTTTTAAAAAATTATTGATTTCATATTTTGCTTCATGTAGAATATTGAAAGGTTTGGAAATTCATTTTTTACTATTTTTGTGTTATTATTTATTTTGAAAGGTATAAATATTATTAGTGAATATTTGAAAATTCCAGTATTGCTGGAGGTCAGCTCTATTTCGTGGGGTCGAACTCTGTAAGATTTTAAAGCTAATTATTAAATAATTAATTTTATTTTCCAATGTACTGCAAAACCAGTTCCTCAGATACTCGATAGATGGGTCCACGAATCAACGTCATGCGAAAGCTCATGCAGCGTCACCTATTCCAGAACAAAACTGAGCGACCTTTTCATTCTCGCCCTTTTTCTCCCTCTTATGGTTTTTCATCTCCTTCGCTTTACCCGCGTCGGAAGTAAACTCCGAATGCCAGAGCGCGTTCCAGCGCCTTTTGTTGATATGGGTTAATTGAGGCAGCTACCAATTTTACTCCGATGAACTGGTCAATTCGTTCTCTTCTTTTGTAAATACACTCACACTTCCTCATCCTTTCTAATAAACGAAGTACAACAAGCCGAGCCTCATCATTGAATTTCTACAAAAACAACATAATGGAATCCGGCAAAAGAATACCCCCCCCCCCCCCAGACAACAAGCTCTTTGCATAAGAGCAAACCATCGTAGATTCGGGATGTACAATATCATCACTCCACCATCTACACACACACACTCATATATATATATATATAAATATAAATGAAAGATTAAAGCTAAAATAAAAGAAGAAAATTAAATAAAAGAAGAAAGCTAAGATTGAAATGAAATATCTATGGCAGATTAAACCCAAAACTTTTTTCTCCTACCTCTATATTCATTACAGCGTTATGTAACCATTAACTTTAATACATAAATGAAACTAGAAAAAAAAAGAAGTTATTTTCCTTAAGTTATTTATTCTTTCCTTAGAAGTTATTTATTCTTAAATTTCATTAATTGACTTAAATGCATGACATTAAACTTTGATGTCTTTAAATATATTTAAGGAAATAAATAAGTGGAAAGTATTGCTTAAGTTAAAATATTAAAAGCAAATTAATTATAAGTATTTTATCCTTAAATATACCAATAATAAAACCTTTGTAAAACACTGATTAATCTTCATTTTTTTAAATTGCTTATTCAATCCAAAGTATTTAGAAAAATTTATGTTCATTTGAACGACAGCAAATTTATATTAATTTCAACGACTTTCTTAAAGCTTGGAAATTAAGGCTTAAAAACTTTAACTGCAGTGAGCATGCATATTTTAATTTAATTCAGGGAAGAAGAATTCTAAAGCATTAAGAAATTAGGTTATATATAAAAAAAGATAACGAGAAAACTTTTTTAGCTTATCTTAACAAAGTAAAGGAATAAAAAAAAGAAATTGTTCGCTTTTTTCTCTCTTCATTTACAAGACTGAAATTTCCGCCATCGTTTGCTTTGTTAACTGATTACGAAAAAAGTGCAAAAAATATAATATCATAGAAAAGATCGAGAAAATATAAAATCCTTCAGTGTGATATCCATGGTGATAAAATATTTTAAATCGTGAAATAAAATAATTTATGCATTTTGACACCAAAAGTGAAATATTTCACTATTTTATTACAATAAAAAATTTTCGTATTTGTAAGTTCCTAACGATTAGGAAATCGTTCATCTCAAAACATTTACTTCTTATATAGTAATAATTATATGAATTAAATAATATTCTTTTAAAGACGAAACCTCAGTGTATTTCGATAAACACTTTTATAGCAACAAGAAAAGTTTCTACTACATGAATTACTTCATACATTTTTCCAAAAATATTCAATATAAAAACAGAACTACTAAGAGGACTTTTGTTAACGTACGATCGGTAAATGTCGCCTTTAAACACCATTCAAAAAAAAGTGTGAGATGCACTCGGCTTACTTAATTTAATTTGATTTCTCTACCATTTTATTTAAAGTAGCTTAAGTAAAAATTATGGTAATCTCCCTGTTGTATTAGTGTTAAGAAGAAATTAATAAATAAATATTCATTTTTTTAATTTTTTATTTCATTTTATAACACACAATAGTAAAAGTTATTTTAAAATATTCTAATGTTCACTTTAATGATTCATCGTTTGCATTAATTTCAATATCTGAAAAGAATTTTACTATACATTTTTATATATTATTATTTGCTTTAGTTCGATATTGAACAGAAAAAATTAATGATGATATTAAAAAATAATTACCACTTTTCTTGGCTAAATCTATTTTTATAATAATTTATATGGAACAATTTATATTTTTAACCATTTGTTGCAGAAAAAAATTCAAATTTTTTAACAAAAGGAAGTAAAAAAAATAGTTGCTGGAATTTATATTTTAACATATTTTAATTAAACTTAATTAATCAATTCGAAAAACGCATGTATATATTGATACATAACATTAATTATAAGTATTTGCTTACAATTACTCTGATTAAAATATATTTTACACCAGTAAAATGTAAAACTAACTTTCCTTGTGAAACAGAAAGGAAAAGAGAAAATCCTCTTTAATTTTGCCATTTTTCTTCATATGTATTTTTTTTTATTTCATCATAATTTTTTATTTCATCTCTTAAAATGTAATAATGGAAACAAATACGTATCAACATTGAGGAAAACCAATAATATATATATATGAAATTTTAAATTACAATTATTATAATGATAATACAATTGTTTTGTAAATATTATGTTATTTCCTTTATCTTGTTCGGGTTCCAAATAAGTTTGAGCTGTTGGAAAATTGATTGATTTTTGAAATGGTTTTATATTTTTATTTGGATATAAGAAATAGTATTATGGATAATTTAAGATTATACAACATTATATATCTGACTCGTTAATTGTTTCCATCTAATATGCAGTTTTAATTTCTTGAGTTTTTTTAAAAAAATAAGGTATGCAATTTTACATTGAGTAGAGAACTTCAAAATCTTTTTCTGATTTTTCGGATGAGTTTTTTTCTTTTTTTTAATCAGAGTAATAAGTGGATGAGATGTGTCAGATGTTACATCAAAATGTTGTGTTTGGCAATTATAGATTTCAATAACATTTCAATGTTCTCGAATTGTGTAGAAAATTGAATAAAATGCTAATCAAACAGTCTATTTATAAATATGTAAGGGGATTCTCCAGAATATTTCTGTTCAACTATGCTTTCATGTTATTCTTATAAATTTTTTTTTATTTGAGAACCTCTTCTTTGGAATTAATCGTGATTTGAATAAATTAGAATAAAATTAATGAAGTGTAGTGATAAATGATATTACGTTTAATAATAAAAAAAAGAACGATTACGTGTTTGGATTTACGACATTATTCTAGTGCATACGCTAAGATTCATGGAAGATTACAGCTGAAATCAGAATTAACAATAAATACAGCATATTAAACATATATTTCTTTTTTTTATTTTACGTAGTAGTGATCAGATTACGGTTTCTTCCGAAATTATAAAAAGCATCTTTGTGTTTAATTACTCTACCAGGATGAAAAATGTTAGTTAAGAACATGATTCTGTGATTACTATTTTGACACTTTAATAAGTAAATGAACATTTTAAACTTACAAGGAAATGATTAAGTATAGAAAGGAACCACAACAACATAAGAAGATTTCTTATATTTATTAAATGATACTGCATTGTGATCTAAATTTAAAATAAATATGTTTTTTTAAATTTGTTAAAGAATCTCTACCTGTTTCATTTGTTTCTTTATTTCTGGAAGCAACAGTATTAGCTTGAAAAGTTATTGTCCATTTCAGTTACATGACATACACTTTACCCGCTATTGCCATTTAAAAAATAAAATAAGAAAATTGTTGATTGGTGCTTTTGTAATCCTCTTAAAGGTAATTGAATGTAGGTGTTCTTCAAGATAACTGAAAGTAGTTGTACCATGCTTATTAATATAAAGGAAATTTTTATATAAGACGAATGTGCATTCGTTGATATTTGCATAACTAAAATTAACACAGAATAAATAGAAAAATGTTATTTCATTTATAATTAATTTCTTTTAATGTGATTAAGAATATAAGTAAAAAAATGACGTTATTTTTAATAATCGTGTTTAAAATTGCAGTTCCCTATCGAAGATAATTAATTCTTAAATTATATAGATATAATAATTAGGAATATCATGGAATGATAACTATTAAGAAACAATTAGAAATGTTTCAGAAAACCTTAAAGGATGTATTTCATAATTAAAAATAATAAACTTAACAAAATTAGAGAAAATACTTTAGCTACTTTTATTAATGAGTTTTATTATTTAAGCCTTTACAGATAAATAAAATAAATTTGAAAAATGTAATTAGTAAGAACCCATATTATAGAGAACGTTGAATGGCAACCAATGAGAGATATTAAATGGATTGTTTTGACAATGTGAAAAAAAAGACTTAAGAATCGTTCTTAAAAATTTGTGTATCAATTTAAGTTTAAAAATGTCTTTCGAAAATGAATGTGATGCTTATATTAAAACATCGTGTTTATTTATTTAATGTCTGTGATACAGTGTAGAGGATAAATTTGCATACGGAAATGGTGATAATATCGAGTTAATATTAGAATGGAAATTAAGGAATAATATTCAAACTGAGAAAACAAATACTCAAAAATGTTGAAAAAAATTCATTATTGACCGTTAACTCGTTTCTCCTTTCTTTTTACGATTCGCGAAACGTAAGCAAAGTAAGTATGCACATCTTTATGCAATCAGGGTTATTAAATTACGTTTCCTTATATTTTTCTTTCGCTAAGATTTGCCTTGTTATAAATAGTCAGGGAAACATAATAATGAAGCTCACCATCTTCGCACACGGAGCAAGTTCTTGTACCAAATGAATTTTTCAATAAGCTAAAGCTGTTCACATAAATAGTAATTTAAGCTCTGAAAATAGAAACATTTTTGAAATTTAAATGAAATAATGGAACTTCTTTTAGTTCAGTTACTTTACACAAATTTAATAAAATGCTTAACGAAGAAACGTGCATAAATAACATCAAATGAAATATCCGAAACATTGATAAATTCATTTTTTTAGAATAATAATTTAAATTTATAGAAAATCGTAATGTGACCCATATTTCGTGATCGTGTTAAATTAAAGAAAAAAAGGTTTGAAAAGTATAACCAACATATCAATTATCTAGAATATGAGTGAATTATTGTTTATTATTCTGTTTATTTTAGAGGAAAATAAGTATTTAATTGAATGATTATTATAATGCATCGTCTTTTGTACTTGAATGGATAAATGCTGAAACAAAAATAAAATTTAAAATATATCTTTGAATTTAAATTTATTTTCGTGGATGACAAAAAACAACATTTTATCCTAAAAGAGAAGATAAATATTGCAATGATATTATAGAAGTTTAGTGTACTTTAATGTCCTTTTGAAATAATAACTGATTGAGAAATCATCAAACGATATTTCATTAATACTGATAGACAGAGAATTGGATTGCTTAGTAAAATTATAACATAAAGGTGCAATAATTTACAAATAAAGTATTTTTTCTTTTCTTTTTAGTGATTAGAGTTTTCTGAATAATGTATAACTCCAAAAAATTAAAAGTCATTTTCTTCATCTTTTTCTCCAATTAATTCAAAAAGGCTTTTGAATAACCTTTTTTTATTAAAGGAAATGAATTTGAATATACTTTTACATTTATCACTTATATAAATCATTTCAATGAAAGGCAAAATATTAAAATAATCTGTTCGGAATATATTCATTGTATTCATCGAAAACGGGACTCTTCTTACCATAAACCATAATTTAGCTATATAAACACAATCATAAAATAAAGTTTATTTTACTGATGTTAAAAATTGAACTTAATGAATAAAAAGCTGTCTTTTTCTTGAGGCAACAAAACCTTTCACTATAGTATAATTGAGTTGATACTCTATACTTTGAATGGTAAGACTTAGCTTATTAGATCTTCCTTAGAGAAATAAATCTGACAAGTTGATCCTGAATGCCAAATAAATTACAATTTAAATTAGTTAATTATATATTTTACTATTCATATTTAATTACTTAATAAAGAACTTATCGACTATTTGAAAGGAAGAAAAATTCATATTTTGTGCTTATTATCCTTGTAGTATGGACTACCATCTTTAAAAAAACATTATATATTAGCGAACAATGCGTTTAAAATAAAATGGATAGTTGAAGCATTAAGCATAGACTGACTAAATCTATAACAATTATCCATTAAAAATTCTGATATAATCCTGTGAAGGTGGTCGGTCGTTTTCGAGATTAAAAGTATTTTCAACCAATTAAATAGAAGGAAACTTCTAACCGGAAAAAATCTCTGGATCTAGAGCAAGTCCCATTTAGTATTAGGAAACTCTTCAAGCATAATAATAACAGAAAGTTATCTAAATGTGTGAATTATAATTGATGCACATACACGCAAATATCAACATAGGTCTTATTGCTTCAAACGGTGGAACAGGTTTTCAGCATATTTTAAGAAACACATTTAGTGTAAGATATGACTATTGTTACATACATCTTATTCAATATTGTTTATTTGTTTCTGTCTATATTTCATTAAGATTGACTATAGAATCAATATTAAATTTCGGCAAAAACTAGTCCTGAATATAACATACAGTATTTTATGTAATTTTAAGATGGAGAGTTGAAATTATCTTAGTAACTCTTATAATCTGTCGTAAAAACACGAATTTTCTTATCAGATTCACATGATAATATTTAACTTTCCCATTATTTAATTATATACACATTTCTGTTACTAATATGTTCAATATATAGGTTATCTAGGTTATGGATTTTATTTTTTGGCAATGTTTGTGAATAATGTTTTTTTTAATTATTTTGAAGATCCGCCGTACAAGTTTTTCATATCTCTCACTCTCCACTAAATTGTTTGACATTACATTACTACTTTATAAAGTCTTAATAACTCAATACTAATTGATATATTTTATAAGATATCAAGACATTCTAAACAATATTGAGTTGTCAGGGTTTCCATAAATTAGTTTAAATCTCTAAATCAATATGAAAACGTTAAGCAGCGGACACGTAATATTAGAGATATTTGTTGTATTATTAGCTGATGAAATAGTTTTCCTTTTCACAAAGAATATAAAAAAGATGTTAAAATAGTTCTGCTCAAAACAACATTAAACCATTTTAGTAGCAGAAGTGATGAAATAGCTGAAAATAACGTACGATTCATTCAGGAATTTAAATTATTCATTTCTTTTGACCTAAGAAACGATAGCTTGAATAATTCCATTTTAATTCTAGCAAATATTTCGGTTTAGTTATACATTCAGAGATATAGAATGCATGAAATTCCAACCAAAAACGGAAATTGAAAAATTGATACTTTTCTGAAAGTAAAGAATTTTAGATTTCACAGATATCAAGCCTAGCTTAAAAAATAAGAAATACATTTTGTGTAAGATGAAAAAATTTGAATTCAAAATGTGTTCTCTTTCGAAAATTTGGAGACAATTTTTTTCTACTGAAATCGATATATACTTAGAACGCGATTGAGAGTATATACGAGAATATATACACCGACTGTATATGCTTCTGAAAAAATATTTTCTAGTATCAAACATTTCCTCTGAATAAGCTTTCCTACGATGGAACATGCATCGCAGAAATAATTATCTCATAACAACTTATGATTTATTATTTTAATTTATATAATATTGACGTTATAATAAACTGTAATAGTTTCTTAATTGTAAATTAAACTTTTGTGCTCATACATTAATTATAAATTTCGTTTTTTGAAAACATTTGAATTATTATCATGGGTTATGTTCCAATAAAAATGGTTAATGTCCTTAAATATAAATATCCACAGAAGTTGCACAAATAATTATTTTAAAACATTTGATTGTATTATAACATGGCAGAATAAATTCGATAAACTGATACATTACATGAAATAAGAAAAAAATAGTTTATGATGACATACATTAATAGTAAAAAAGAGTGAAAAACAAATTTCTAATTTAAAAAAAATGTTAAATGATATAATATTTATGTTTAGTGTCATTGTGTGATAAAAAGAAATTACTTAAACGTTAAAATGAAATTTTGTAAAGTCATTTCCTTCCTTTATTAGTTTATTTAACATTTCCTTTACATTTCACTTTCTTACGAATTAATGCCCTGATTTCAACTAAAAAAGAAAATTAATTTCATTTCACTTTAATTTTTTCTCGTCATACGTAAGTTTTTTGACAAGTCAATTCCTAAAAATTAACGAAATCCTGTCTTTCTGTCCTATTTTAAGTTTTGTTCGCACTGATATATTGCATTTCGTATTTACAAAGTCGTAAAAGACTTGAGTGTGATTAAGGAAAAGAAAAAATTAAAAATTACACTTCTTTAAAGTGTTGTACCAATAAGAGAAAATGATGCAATTTAGCGATGAAAACTTTACCTAATGAAATTTGTTCAAACGCAAAAATGTTCTTTAGCAAGCTCTTATACATAACGCTTAAGGATATAGTGCGTTAGAATTTTCAAGGATGTAAAACAAATTTTAATTTAACAAAGTGAAATTCTAATTTTTCCAAATCCTGATTTCAGAGCAATTTTGTTTTTGTTTTAGACCTTCCCTTTCAGAAAGGGTACTAAAATATCTACTTATTTCATGATTAAACAATGGAAAATTAGTGAGAAAATTCAATTTCTTTGTAAAAAGCTTCATTGTTTTTGTTTGATGCATAATTATCTTACCCATTGTATTAAAAATACAAGCTATTCTCACCATCTAATAAAAGATTAGCATACTTATAATTAATTCCATAACTTGACAAAATGTATGCCTGCTTCAAAATAAGTCAAACATTTAAAAAAATATGTTATGCATTAAAATATTACAAAATAGCAGAAATTGTACGAAAATTAATTATATTGTTTGACAAATGTGAAATGTTATAATATTTAGAAAAATTGAAAAATAAAAATAACGATTTTCTTACCAGTAGGAAATAGGAAATTTATCTCAAGTCCTATTTAAAAGATTACGATACTCGGTTGATTCAAAAAGTACTTGTATTTGAAGACATAAAGCATCATTAAAGTAGATTGTTGCTTCTATTTTTAGTTGCTATCTGCTTAACGGAACTGAAAGAAATTTGACATTGATTCATAAGTTAGTTTTGATTTGGTAGTCATTTGATTCGAAATCAAAATTTGACTGCTGCCACGTAGAGTTGTCAATATATTTCATCATCAGCGTAACGTGTATTTTTAAGTATTCACCGCTAAGCAATCAAAAATGCAAATTTGTATTTCTTCGGGTGAATCTTTTCTAGAAAAGGAAAAGAAGGTTTCAAGGCCCTGAAAAAATATGTTGAAGAATTTTTGAAGCGCACAAGGCTGTCATGATAGCGAATACGAATTATCTCGTGTATTATGATACTTATTCTGGCGAAGGAAGCAGTCTGTGTACGGAATCAGTTTGAAGAATTTGCTTTGTAGACCGATCGGGGAATCGTGGCCGAGTGAATCTGCTGGAGGTTCGGTTTGAATCTAGCGGTACTGTTGGAGTCTGTCTTCGGAGCATCTGTTGCGGAGATAGATCGGACGATCTACTGAAGCTGTCGGCACTTGAAATGAGGGGTGCTAGGTGAATTTGCAAAGAAGCAGTGTGTATCTGCCGGAAATTATCGAATCTTGTCCTGGAAGTGCAGAATATTTTTGTGGAGGCTATTCGTAATAAGGAGCAATAACAAACCATTTTCGAAGTAACGAGCACCCTCTCAAGGAATTTTTAAACTTATTAAAAAAACCTCGTAGGAAATCATTATTTTAAATTAAAATATTCCTTGTGAAATAAAGCATTTTATTAAAAAAATGTCAAATGTGGCTTTTGAAATACTCGTTGAGATTTTAAAAAAAGACAACTGAAATGTGACTTTCTCCATTTTTAAAATTCTCTAGATCTAATGGTCTATATAGATTTGTACAAAAATTACATGAAAATAAAAGACATAACATTTAGACAATGAAATATAATATTATTCTTTGTATACGTGACAGAGACTCTACATCAGGGGTCGCCAAAGTTTTTTGATCATCGCCCCCTTTATAATTTTTCGAAATCTCCATAGACCCCCACAAAGGTAATTTTCACGTAATTAAAATAAAACTATATATTAGTCTAAATATTTAATAAATCAGAAACAGTAAGTAAAGTAGCTACAGAAATCAGATTGTTTTCTGGTTTATTATTTTATTTTCTATAAAGAATATAATATTAAGTCAATTATAAAAATATTTTAAATTTTTACGTACGCAGTTAGATATGTGTGATTTGCGTATTAAGAACTGTTTTTCCTTCGAGTCCCAATAGACCTCCATTCGACCCCTTGGGTCAGATAGACCCCCTACTGTTGTTAAATAGACCCCTAGGGGTCTATATAGACCACTTTGGCGACCCCTGCTCTACATGATTAATTATTTAAATTTATTAGATTCTTATGAAATTAAGTAGGGATTTCTCAAATGTATATTTTTGTCAAACATACTATTATGTTTGAAACAAAAATTATAATTTTTCTTAACTTAATAAGTTATTATTATTTTCTCTTCCAAAGTAATTATTATTTTCTCTTCAAAAGTAATTATTATATTATTCACGGTGATTTAAAACAAAATAATTATTTGAATAATCATAATATTATAAGATTAAATACATATTATAAGAGTAAATACGTGTATTTGTGTTTGTAATGAACATTTTCCTATCAAAATCACTAGAATCATTTTTCTTTTTGATATATCTGATTTTTATATATGGAAATAAGCCATAAATAGTATCCAAGCATTTTTATTATGCAAGAGATAATGATTTAAACTTTAATGGTGTTCCAAGAAAATTCGATTAGAAAGAAGTTCTTGGAATTTCAAAAAGGCATTTTGAAAGAAATAAACTCAAGTTAAGAGAAGAGATATTGAAAAGAGTTGAATATTTTTACATAATTTAACCCACTGTAAAATAAAATTGAAGCAAATATATTAAAATTGTTAACCTGCAGAATAATAGATTTAGATAATTAAAATATAATAAAGACTGGTACAAAAATGAATGCAATTTTTGATGTTAAATAAAATTCTAATGGAAACATACATATTTTTAACAAAATTGTTTTTTAAATCAAATCTTGTTAACTCATATCATAAAAAAGAATATATGAATATATTACGCAATTTCAAATCTTATCAATTTTTTTCAAATATTGACTGCTATCATTAATTATAGATAAACATATATTTCAAACTTTTTTCTTCTATATTAAATTATTGATATTAAATATTACAGATAAATAGAAAATCCAAGAAAAAAAGAGATTTAGAAACAAATGCAAAAATATTTTTATCATTTCCAAGAAAAAAAACATAACCTTTATCAAAAACATAAATAAGGCAATATAATTGTATTTAAAATATGTTTATCTTATTTTAGTTAATGCAATGTAGTTGTATTTAGGATTATTTAATACTTTCACTTTTATTGATAGATAAATTTGTTTTATATTTGAACAGAACTTACAATTTTAACAATAGAACTGTACTAAGATACTAGAATAAAGCGCTCTTTAGCAAAACATATAATTTCCTGTACACCTTATTTCCAAATTTGTGAGTAGGGAATAGAAAATAATATTCTAAAAGCAAAGTATGTGGTTTTCAAATATGTCAAAGTTTAATGTAAAATAACATTACAATGTTAACATAATGTTACAAAACCTGATCAAGACGGAAATGTGATCTAGAAAGAGAACTGGTCTCAGAACATGTCACGGAAATTTATATAGGCTTGTTCGTAGTATTATTCAAAATAATTTAAATATTTTCTCATTGATCTTTACAAATATAGGGGAGTAGGGAATCCCGTTTATTTCTGGATATACCACATAAAATATTAGGTATCTGTCAAAAACAAATGATTTTTAATGCATTAACAGATTTATGACATCTCATATAAGCCAATTTAATGATTTTTATATTACCTAGTACAATTTTAAGCTGTTAAAAATAAATTATTAAATTTGTATCAGAGTTCGGTAACTAAAATTTCAAGAAGTGCTTATGAATAAATTTTTCTTGGAGTCAAAACTTTTTAATTTGTTTCTAGTATTGATGTTTACACTAAGTGCATTTTATGGCTGTAAATATTTCAGAATACCCGGCAATACAAATAAATTCTGCACAATAAAAGTAGAAAGGCATTTAGGCACTCAATTATTCGATATATTCATACAAACACACACACACACACACATATATATATATATATATATATATATATAATAAGTATGTATGTATAGTTAAGGAGATTTAAGGGCGATTAGGAGTGAAATCAAGTCCAACATTAAGGGTAACGACAAATATCACTATTCAAAAATTTTCATTATGATACACAGATAATGCAGATTGGACCATAACAACACAAACGGAAAATAGGAACTTGCACCGATTAATAATATAAATGCAGGAACAAAACAACACTTTTAAGAACAGTGAAAAATATATCAGCAACGTTCAGCACACCAGACTATTATTTTACTCTACGGACAACATTCGCATTAATATTCCGGACTTCCACGTCAAGAACAAGTAATTCCTGTTATATAAGAGCTACTTTTCCTCAAATTCATTGGACATGATCATCTTCAAAATGCTGTTAGCTTCTAGTCAATTTCCTGGCTGATATCGCGTTATAGATTCCAACTACACAGTCCAACAACTCGGATAGATTCAGGTTGAATCTTCAAAAGTTTCACTCGTCCACACTGTGCTAGGTATATCAGCTGCTTCCAACTGATTACTCGATCGGCGTCCAAAGCAGACTCTAAAGACAGTGATTCGGTGGACCGACTTAACTCTTGGCTCTTAGACTCTCGACATATATATATACTTCTTCCGGGTGGACGTGACGTTACACGGAAAATCCCCAAAAATTGCGTTACTTCCTTTCCAATCGATATTTCGTATACGTTCGAGAACATTCGGTATTTTTCCAAATGTTGCCAAAATAACTAAATTGATAGCCAAAACTAACGAACCATTACTTAAACTTCTTTTGACTGACTGATGATAACTCAGTAAGTATTTCTTTATATTAATAATATAGCCTCTGCTGGGAAGGTC
>BMAW01039263.1:0-27899 GCA_019974015.1 Nephila pilipes | reverse complement strand
CATATATTGCGGTTCATAAATCATATTTTTCTGTTGTAATGCCTAGTGTGATATCTTTATCTAAATTTCATAGAACATCACTCCAAAGTTTTAGTATTGATGGAAAGATATCAGACATAATACTAGTAGGCTTAATATTGCTCGTAACGTTACTTCAAGCTATTTGAGAAACCTCAATACTCATGAAATTATAGAGTGGATCGGGAGGGCAAACAAAAAAAATCACTCCTTGTGGTAAAAGATTAATTTCTCCTCTGCTAAAAAGACTCAATAGCTTTAAAGGTCAGAGCTAACGCGTATCTCTCAGTAAACTGTTTGTAATTTTATATAATGTAACTTATACATTTCAAAAATAAGGAACTTCATCCCAAGTGTGAAATATTTACATTGATAACAGACTGCTTTGAAAAAAGTTCTTTTTTTTTGGAGAAGTATAATAAATTTCCAATATTTCTGAAACATTGGTACACCAATGTTTCTGCTGTGTTGAAAGGACAAAGTATTATTTGCGACTAGATAACCGAGACACAAGTAAGTTTCATGGACTGGTTAAATTTTGTTCACGGGGGAAGATTAAGTCTGGATTTATATGAGTTAACCAGTAGTATACAGATTATATTCGATTATTAAAATCTGAAATTCTACTTTATTGTACAAATATTAGTGGAAATTTATGGCTCTTTCAAGAATGTGAGGCATTGATTCATTCCAATTAGACCGTAGAAAATTAATCCTGTGTTCACAATAATTGATCAATGTCATGGCCAGCTAAAGACCATGATGTCGTTGAAAACATCTGGACATTAAATTTGTGGCGAATATGTAACGATTGAAAATAATACGACTCTATTAATGATCTTCATAATTTACTTTAACCTTTTTTGTATATTATATTCTAAACTGACATTAAATCCTTGTATGGTTATGCGCAAAACTGAGTGTTTAAGTTATAAAAGTTAATAAGAAAATAAATAATCATCCTAATATTAAAAAAATTTTAGAAAAGTCAAAAAGTCCATTTACTTTTTTTATATTCATTAAACAGGAAAAAATGTCAATGTTATAAACAATAATTTATTTTTGTATTCAATTTAAATTTATTTACATTTCTTTTTTTCTGATTTTATGTTAGGTTTCTGATAAAATGTTTCAGCAAAGAAAAGAAATATTAACAGGGTTTTTCGAAATAGAGTGTCCTTCTACTTTTTAATGCATTGCAATGAAGAACCACTAAAACAAAGTAGATTTATTCCAGCATTATTGTTGAATGAATCTAGGTAACACAACAGAAAGTAATGTTAAAATAAAAGTGTAATATCAGAGCCCAGGAGGTTAACATAAATCTGAGAGAGGTTTTGAAAAATACTAATGTACCATCCATCGAAAAAATAAGAAATAAAATATTCAAACATATTAAAAATTGTTCCAACTTACCTCAGAAGCCACACTTAGATATTTTATTGCTTATGATTTACACAGATCAATATGCAAATACATGCAATTGTAAAACAGTTACGCAAAAAAATATTCCTTTATCTTGAAATTTTATAATATTTTTAACCTTAAGTATAAGAAAATTACAAATTTCACTGCCAAAGGGTATATAATTCAGCCATTGCTCAGTGAGTATTACACCTCCTTGCGTAGAATTGATGACAGCTTACATATTTCTCATAGTTGCTGTTTTAAATTTAAGGATCATTTGAATAATTGAGTGACATAATAAGGTATAGAATCTTTAGAATACCATACCATGTCTTAGACGTTCAATTACCCTCTGTACTTATTAATTTTAGGGACTAATAACATTTATTTTTTAAAGTTCCCTGTGATTTCTTTTTCTTTTCACACACGAAGTATTATGCCTCTGGTAAATATAGGTGACTTGGAAACCCCATCGCCTCTTTTCTAATCATTGGATCATCTTTCATGTTAAGCACTATTTGCTCTTTTATTACTTTTATATTAGATGCATATGAAACTATTATTAACATGTTGTTGTTTTCAGAAAATGGCGTCAACAAAATTATTTGTACATTAATGAAAAATGCAAAGACTTAAGCTTAAAGGATTGACATTATAATGCATTAAAATTATTATAATTATATTTAGTTTGCTTACAGTACATTTATAACTATATCGCTAAGGTTTTTTAACTTAACATTTGATTGACTTCTTTTGATATAATTTCCGAACAGAATATTATTTTCTACTTTAATTACTGTTAACATTGGCAATGATTTTGAACTTCAGAATATTTATCTGTTGAAAATAAAAAAAAAATTGTATTAGAAATTTGAAGAAGATATTTTCTATTCTTCTTTTTAATTACTTCAGTGGAACTTAGAGCTCAGAAATAAGCTTAAGTTACATTAATTAATATTCATTTTGAACAATCTTAATTTTTAGAGAACTTAACAGGAAAAACTATAACACATGTTAAAAGTAAGTTATCAAATCTGGTTTGAGTTTTTAAAATCTTTCTTTGTAGAAGCATATCCTTCGATAAACATTTTGAAGCGCCTCGGTGGATTATGGATTTTACATCATTTAAGACAACAAATTAATAAGTTTACACATGTATTTGTCTGGAAAGAATGTTTGCTACAATGAACACTCTAATAAAATAAAGATTCTGGATGATACACTTTTGAGATTCATGATAGACTAGATCTTCAATAGGTAAGAAATGTTTAAACGAAATCATTGTAAATAAAAGTATTTGTTGCCCTTAATCATACAATCTATGATACATTGCGCCATGTTTGATATTGGCATAAGCTCACGTTATCAATTAGGAAATATGACTTTAGCCTAAATTAAACCTCAACTAAATCTTTGGAATAACGCAATGCTCAGTCAATGTTTCCATTACCAACAAGGGATATCACATAAACTCAATGAGGAGTTCAATCCCTTATGGCAATGTTAATTGCTTTTATACTTGGATGGTGTCAGTTCAGCGTTCCCATGCTGACCTTATTTTCAGATGTAATTGCCGTTATTGCAACTGTAGTGACATGAGTCGATTTCTATTGTTATAGAAAATCGTATTTTGTCGTTCGTCTTACAACTTAATTAGTTCAACAATACTATAATGATATTTTCAAACGCTATATATAAACAAATATCATGAAAATAAAATGCTTCTCTCGTCCTGGCTTTTAAATAAAAATTACTATAAGAATTCACAGAATACAATTGACACTCATTACCAACACCGTAACCTGATTTTTGTCCATGGGTTTACTTAAAATGAAGAATTATTTAAAAAGATATTCAAACTATGTGATATTGATGTATGGATACTTTCATTTATGATGCATGTATCTATACATCAATATGCAAAATCTTAATCCCCTTAATGTTTGTAGTATTTCTTCCCCAATTCTTCCGCGTTTAATAGTGTGAATATGAACCAGTAGTTGTAAAATAATCAACAGTCTATATATGAACTAGCATTTGTTAAAAAGTAAAACAGCGGGAGTTATTTCAATTCGTTCTGTCACAGCCGTATTGAGAGGCATTAAAAGTGTAGAAACAACAACCGTTGAGGAATTTTGCTAATTACATTTTTCTACTTCAACCTCACTTCGGCGTTTCTTCATTCATTTGCTTTTAGCTGCTTAAGTCGTCAGCTGATTTTTTTAATCTTTAATTTAACTTTCTCTTAGCATTTTAATGTACTAAAATTGTAATATTTAAATTGCTACTGACCGTTTAGCCTTCTAACGTGGTATAATAAAGCAATTTCACAGACAATTCAATGAGATAGAAACTCAGAAGTAGATTTAAATTGTGCCTGTGTATCGTCTCGTACATTGACGACTTCTGCAGGTTCGATCAGCTGTGGAAGACCCAGTAAAATTGTACCTATCCAACTCGATTAAAATACTGACAAACTGATCATGTGTCTTTCTGTTGCCTCCATTTCTTCACTTATTAGTTAGGTTTCCACGTAATATATTTCAGAACATGCTACAACACAGATACAATTTAATATTAAATAATGTAAGGATGGATTAAGTCGCTGATATCATGCATTTCTGGGTTCTATGCACTATAGAGGCCAAAATTCTTTCTGTGAGATTTTATAACTAATTATCAATTTAAATAATATTTATCTGATCTATTTGTCTTTTATCTACTCTTTCATTATTGTTTTAAAAAATAGATCATCTAAAAAATATTTTGCTATAGGAAAATTTTTCAATTCAATACTCTGACACTTTTCAGTATATGTAAAATTGAGAAGAAAAATAAGTCACGTGTTACTTTGCTTTATATATAAAAAAATCGAAGCTAGTGAACAAAGCAAATCGATAAAATAAGGTATTGATTTTCAATATTTTTCCTATATGTATTTAACATTTTATTTTTAAAGCGAATTCAAAACCAACACAATTTATAATGCTTTAACGGTTAAATATTTTCTTCAAATCTCTTAAGAAAACTGGTTTTACTCGAAACCTTTACTGGTTTCACTTTGAAAGAAATTGTTTGAAAGAACAATATTTTGTTTTGACGATAGAAACTAATTATTAGATTATTCGTCAGAGATATTGATTGGAATTGTTGCTTATGTTTTCGATTTTTCATTCTTCCGAAAATAAGATATATTAGCATTATATCGTAAAAACAAATTGCTCCTCTTTTAAAAATTAATTAGCATGAGAGTACCAATACAATATATTGAAGTTCAAGTTATCAAAAACGGATTTTTGTAACTAGTTTGTATACATGTAGCATTTAAATTAAATTCTAATTTTATTTATAAAGTAACAGCACAGAATCTTAAAGAAAAAATTTCAATGTGTTTTATTTTGGTCAAAGCATAAATAAGACGTGAAATGCTATAGACCAGAGGTTGGCAACCTTGTAGGTGTGGTGTGCCAAATCAATCTACCAATAGGAATCAGAATGCAGCAAAGTATTAAATAATTTAAACAATTTGATTTCTACGGCAATACATGCAGAGTTAGGGAAAACAAATCAAGTATATAGATTTAGAGTTTTATTATATATAAATTATCATCATTTAAATATATTTATTAACACAAAATAAACACCATAAACTATAACTATTCTTTCAACATAAATAAAAAAAATTAAAAAATTTGCATATATTATGTATTTAATTTTTAAACAAATTTATTAAAATAAAAATAAACAACATAAAATTTAAGTATTTATTCAATATAGTTAAATAAGGAATTAAAATTAAAATGCGAAGTTTGTGCTTGCTCAAGTCTACTTAATATCGTAATATTAGAGGTATAATCCGTGTCTTTGTTTTACACATGATTCTGGATGTTCTTTTGTCAATCGTCTTTGTGGATGCAAAATATTTTTCATAAGTGAAAATATTTGTAATAATAGATTTGAAGAAACAATAGTGGAAAGCAGAGAACATGTAATTATCTTCAAATAATTATCTCCGAGAATGACATCCAGCAATTTAAAATAGTTAGCTGTCAATTTACCGTTTCAATTATCTTCCAGATTATTTCATAATTCCGTAAATGGTGCTTTCCATAATTCTGAAGATGTTTGTTCAATAAGCTGTGCATTTCAAAATTATCAACTCCTAACCACTCAAAATAAAAAAATCGAATGGGATTATTAATGAGTCCATATTAAATGTGATATGACTAGGAATGAAAATATAACCATACGCACTTCAAAGTCTTTTAATAGTTTATAAAATCCTCTTATAAGTACTTCAGCGTAGTTTTGAAGTTCCTATTTGTATATAATTGACGTATTTGCAAGCACTTTAGCATTTGGGATGTATTGGGAGGCACTAATATTTATATCAGGAGAAATTTCATTTAATTAGCTGTTTCCTCGCAATTCTGAGTCTAGTTCAATGAGATGTTTAGTTGAATCAGACGGAAACATTAATTTGTTCAACTATTCTTTATCGTGAAAATTAGGAAATTATTGTGCCTTTGTATTAAGGAAAACTTTTATGTCTTTCATGCATGACATAAACTTATGCGAGACATTAATTCGTATAAGCCAACTGGCATGACTGTATAAGGAGAGATCCACGAGTTCACTTTCTACTCCACTTCTTTTAAAAGAAATTTAAATTGTTGGTGTACCATTGAAGAATGATATGGTATGAAATTAACGAATTTAACAACATTGTTCATTATAGAAATTACGCGATGTGACCAAATTTTGGAAACTAAACTTTGCATATATATTATGCAATGGGAACCGCGTTAAATATGAGTCTCAAGAAGTTTGACTATAATCCATTTTCCTTTACAACCATTGAAGAAGTGCCATCAGTAGTTAGATAAAATATTTTACTTATATTAATATTTTTACTTTCAAAATAATTTATAAGGTACGAAAGAAGTTATAGTTCATTAGTTGTCCCACAGACAGAGGAATTCAGCTGTAACTCTTCATTAACTCGATTTCAAATATAAAATTGTAAAATTACTGCAAGGCACGCTACGTCATTCTCAATGGTATTTTTATCAAAAGCAAGTCTCTTGTTATCCAGAATAGTGCTTTGTTGTAACATTTTCTGCCATTTGGATAATTCATCGATCGATTTTTTGCAAAAAAGTCGGTATTTCTTGAAATCGTTATTATATTGTTTATACATTTGGTAAATCGTTGAATAATCTTTAAATACTTTTTATAACAGTATCTCATATATATTTGCATTCATATGAAAGGTTTGCCTTTTTCAACTCACAAAGAATAATTATAAAACTATTACATTCAGTCGCTTAAGGTTTGGTTCCGATTGTTTGAGAGAAAAAAAACTCATTTCTTATATCCAGCAACAGCTGTTTTTATTACTTTATTTTTTTCATCAGAATTCTTAACTGTGGACTGATGTTTAATTTGAAAATTATCTTTTTGTACTTGATGAGTGACATACGGTGCTTCCTCGACATAATACACATACATCAAGAAAATTTTGTCTTATTAATTCATATTAATTTTCCTCCAATAGTCTTGTAAACCAAGAACATCAAGCTTTCTTTTTTTTTAATGACCATTTGAATAAATATGTTGATGCGAATTATCACAATAATTAAATAAAATGCAATACGTTGTGTAAAAAACTGAATTCGAATTTAGACTGAAATCCCACTCGATACTTGTGTGTCGACGCGACAAACTGAACGAAGAGAAAGATAATACCTGAAGTGCTGAGAGGAGAGAAAAGAAAGATTTATATTTATCTGATAACTTTTTAGAATGATGTAGAATTCCCCTAAGAATTGAACAATGTGTCATAGGTTACCGACACGTATATGTTGCTGAATCTAACACTCGTGCCATAGGTTACTGACTCCTGGTATAGACCAATTAATTTCAAAATTTTGCAAATGTATCATTAACTGAAAGATTATATATAAAAAAAATTATCTCTCAAAAGCTTACATTTTGGAAATTATTGAATAAACGGTGATTCTTTAGTACATAACAACTCACATTCGAATGGTATTTAAACAAAGAGAAATTCCACATTCAGGACATAATTTTCATTAAAATTCGTTTCCTCTGAACTTATGTCTGTAAATTGTTTGTTATGGATGAATACAAATTTAAGGTAAAATGGTTGATTGTGCTGAATGAAGTAGAGTGGATCAATTGGTAGGGTTCAAAGTTTGCTCCTGAACGATGCAGCTGTTTGTCTATTATAATGAAATGACAGCCCATGTTAAAAAAATATTGCAAGTTTGTTGTAATATTATGGTATGTCGGTTAATCGCGTCGACATCCCGTAGAGATAGTGGCAATGAGAGTAAAACTATTTTCTCTCTGCACCAGAGTCGTCAATATGAACGATTGAAAGTGTCACCATATCAGTAAAAGTAAGAACCTTTTACATGTATCTCAAAGAATTTCAATAACTCTTTTTCCTGTGTAAATTAACAAACTTGTTTTTAGATGATGGTTTGTTCTTGAATAAATTACTTATTTGTTGAAAAAGTAAAAAAATAGGGGAATTTTATAACTTCTTTCAGAAAATTCGCCTATTTTCTTAAACACAGCTCTAGTAGCCAAAACCATTAACGATAATTGAAAATATGAGCCAGATTGTTACTTCCAAACACTCGAGGAGCTAAGAAATTTTATCTGAATTCCCTTTCCTCTGATGCTTATACTTCTTAGTTAGTCATCCCAAGAAAATGGTGATGTATCGATAATAGAATAAAATACATTGCTTCTTTTGAATGCCTCCTTAGCTCACACTGCAGTAGTAAAATAATCATTCATATATGCTAATCATTCCTACTGCGTGTCATTATGTGAGTCAAATAATTTTTTGATCCTGCTTTATCTCTAAAAGACCTTTTTATATTCAAGAAGGGAAATGATACTCACAAACGTCCCTCTGTATCTAAATTGTACAAAGAAGTGATATATTTTTCCTACTTTGTCTAATTCTGCAAGATGCTTACAATACTACAAGTGAACTTTCACGATATCGGTGAATAATTGCTAAACTTTGTAACAAATTGAATATGGCTCAGAAAAATATCAAATCTTAATTTAATGCTTTGTAGATGTATCCCTTAAAAAAATGTTACTATTTCTCTTAAAATATTTTTTTCATATATTTGATGCATACAAAATTTTAATGATAATGATTAAGTCTTTTAAATTATGTCACTTGCGTACATGTATATGTGTTCTTTAATATGCAAGTAATTAAAAACCAAAACAAGATATACCTAGATAAAACAAGATATACGTAAAAATATTATAAATGGATAGTTGAAGAAATTTGAAAATTTGAATATGTATGAATGCCTTCAATACAACTTAGGCTATTTATACATCTTGATTTTTTAAAATTGATATAAGTGAAATAAAAATTTACATACCCATTTATATCCCTTTTGAGGGAATAAGAAACTAATTTTCAACATTTGTTGTTCAAGAACTTTTAAAGTACATAACATTAATGAAATACTTTAAGGCTTTGCTTAAGATCAAAAATAAATATATTTTATATATTTTAGCTTGAAATTCCCTTCAAAAAGTATTTGTCCGACTCTGTAAATGAGATTAAAAATATAGTTTTAATGCTTAGCTTAACCAATAATAATAATTTTGAATTTTCATGCATGGGAAAGAAGTGATCTGTATTTTCCAAGTAAACATTGTTGATTAATAAATAATTTTAAATATTTTAACTTATTTAAGATTATCATTGTAAACCTTTTATAATATAGGGGTATTAAATTAATTAGAAAACATATTTACAGTACATTTATTAAATCGCAGTTTCATTTCCATAGAAAAAGTGAATACTTTATAATCACAAACTTACAGATATTTCAAAACACGACATCATGGGTAGACGAGTTAAAGATTTAATATTCATGAAGGATGAAAACGAGTTGTCATGAATCATACATACTTTTTTATATCATTCCTATACAATGTACCAAAACCTGAAAAAGATTCCTTCGAAAATTCATAATTCTTTTCGAAAAATGATTTTATAGAATCTCAAAGAGAAATTGAAAAATGAAATGACCATGCAAGAAACCACCCTATATATATTACCTCATATGTTTCGAAATTTATGATTGCTTCTACTCAACCCAAAAGTAAAAAAAAATGGTTTATGTCAAAGAGAGTGTGACAATTATTTATATTTACTTTGAAATAGAACATAAGAGCTATTTGCTTATAAGTTCGCTTTCTTCATAAATAAGCTACATATCACACTAAATTTTAAATGCATGGTGGATTTAACCTAATAAGGCTATTGACAAAGATAGAATTATTGATGTTGAAATGTAACAAAAGAAAATAATTATAATATGTATATTCACAATATATTTATATATATCCTTGGTAATTAGAGAATAGTTTTAATTTTAATTAATTTTAAATTTGCTTAATTTAGTTAGCGATGGTTTTGTAATTTTGTATTAGTTTACATACATGTTCATCTTTTAATTTTACATATTATTTAATATTTATATTAATTTTATATATATAAACAAAAATTTTATAGCAACTTAAATCGAATGCTTTTATGAGTACACGTCACATACTATATTATGAACTATATTTTTAATTCACTCATATAAAGTTTAAAGATTCCCATCATGAGAAGCTAGATATCAATAACCCTCACTTGAGAGGGGAAACATCCAAAATGCTTGAACCATTCATTTTAGGAACATGTATGTTAAACCTGAAGAATTGGCGAAATTGGAACATAATCTTAGCTCAAATTCCTTAATTTTGCATTTTAAATATTAAAATGTAAAATCAATGAAATGTAAAATAAATGTTAAATGAATTTAAATTTTATTTTGATGCTTGTAGGTTTCATATTTCGAAAGTTATATACATTTCAAACCACGTCAATCTCTTTATTAACTACTTTCATAATCGCAGTAAGGTTTTGTGATATCAAACACATTTCACTTCAATCCCAAGTTTATTTGGAAAAAATATCATACGTAGTAATGAATGTGGTCTCACTATTTCAAGATGAAATTACGGAACAGAATAAATTACTGATTTCATTGGGTTATGTTAGATTGCTCAGTTTAATGTTTTATATAATTTTAAGCAGATCTTGTAATTGAATACATACTAATTTAAGTATAACCATTATAGTTTAAATACATAATTACTAAATTTCTCGAATGTACTTATACGTTATTTATAAACATTTAAATTTAAGAAAAAAAGAAACTCTTAAAATATAATCAATATACTTCATTCATATTATTTATATTTTGACTGATTTTTTTTAAAGTATTATATTGAAAAACTTAACATAATTGCAAAAATATGGTATATTGTATTACAAAACACAAACGGAAAATTTATTTAAAAATATATACGAGTATTATATTTTCTTTCATACATAAATGTCTTGAAATATCGTAGATTATCATATCTTTTACATAAAAGCAGTACTATACACTTTACCGACAAAATAGGATTATTCTTTAAAATATTAGAAGGAATTAGGTAGTTTTATACAATAATTTCAGCTGACTTCAGGTTTAGCCATTTAGAATTTGCAAAGACAGCAAAATTCGAATTTTGAATCGAATATTTCCTAATTTTATTCGAATAAAAAAAAATTGTTTTTTCTTACAAAATATTGTTTTGAATTTGAAAAAATAAATTTATTTTATTTCCAAAAAACAAATGATCCATTTTACATTAGCTTTCTTTCATCTTTAAGATAATAGAAGAATTTGCATTATTCTCATGTTATCTACATAAATAATTTTAAGAATTTGTTTACCTAATTCAACAATCACCTTTACATTTAACATACGTAAAGATAAATAGCATTACTGTAAGAATTTGTTGCAAAAAGGATCGTTGATCAGAAAAAAATGTTTTTATCATCAGTGGTGTAACAAAAAAAATGTTTTACAGCTGACAGTTATTTGCTCTCGTGGAATGGCAACAGCCGTTGCTGTGGACAACGGTTGCATAAGAAACAAGTGAGTGGAAACATCCGGGAATGAAGAAAAAGTAGTACTAGGAGGAGGGAAATGACTAAAGCTACGATAAGTGGGGTAAATAAGGTGTATTTTATTTAGTACAGAAAAGTGAAAAGTGTCGTTTGGGGCATATGTGCTTAAAATGTTTATTTTTAAATCTAAAGGTGTCTGTATGATTTTCAATGCTTTTTTTCTTTCGAAAAATCCTGCTCATTTTTGCAGGGTAGTTTTTTAAAATATAAAACGACTTAAGAAAATTTCTTTACTGAAGGTGTCTCAATTTTTTTCGTCAGGAAATAATATATATATATATATATATATATATATATTGACTTTTTTTAAATTTTTATTTAATAAATCAACGTTTTTCAAGTGAATTTGTAATTTATGGGCAAACACAGCAAACATGATTTTTAAAAAGAAACTATTTTAATTAGTTTCTTATAGAGAAAAAAAAAATAGTTACCAAAAATAAATAAACTAATTAAATTACTGTACTGAAATAGTTTATTATATTTTTAATTAATGATGTTGCATTTCTTTCACGCCATATTTATGAATTGTTGTAGCAATACTCAAATTCTGTATTCACTGGAAGAATATCGGAAAGTCATAGTTCTCGATTTGCACGGTCTATCATGGCATCAGTAGGAGGTAAAAAAGTTCTATCTAAATATCAGTTGATGGCTTCACTTGGAAAACGCGAGACATTCAAATGGATTATGGTTCCATTCAGAACTATTTTCAATACTCAATGTCCAGTAGGGACTACAGGTTTTCCTCAAGTACATTTTAAACTAGTCGCATTTTAGTAAGCATTGGAATAATTAACTTTCGACCTAGTTCTTCAGGAATAATAGGCTCCTGAATCTACACTGTCCATTTACTTTGACATAAGTTATGTTCTTTATAAAATTGGTAGAAATATACGTCGGATGATTTTATCAATTGCAACCTTAACTCCAGAAAAGTGTGCCTGGGAAAACTTTTAGATTTGGTTGACATGGGGAACTGCTGGGCGGTTTACTGTCGATAATGAATGAGAAAAACTGAAGGAGCATAAGGGGTAGGAAAATCTTTTTCTATAATTGGATGAATTAGGTAGTACACAAGCATCGTCAAGGCTTTGCTGGTATTCACTCTCCATATCTCATCGAACGTTAGATACCCTATATACAATCGCTGTTTCTTCTCTGAATACTCTCCGTCTCCCTCTCTACAGTGACCCATTAATGACACGAACGACCACAGTGTTAACAGACAGACACATTATATTAAGTTATCCACATATCTCCTTCACACTGTACAATGGCAAGATTTCCGATTAGTTATCTATGCTGTTGTCTAACTGGAACTTGGTAATTTGGATTGTTATGGCATCTCCTTCGATTCGTAATCGGAGCGAAAGCTTACACAACTTTTCCCCGTAATTTAGATGTTATGTTCCTGTCAGATACGGATTCTTCGTTGGTATAATGCATTTCAGGTAAAAAATTTAGAAGCTCTTCCTTAGCAATACAGCGAACTAGGGATGTTAAATCAACCATTTTCTGTTTTTGCCGATACAGTATAAATAATGGGTGACCTTTGAAACTTAGGCAGGATAATGTGTATTCTTTTAAAATTTTAATTCCAGGCCAACATTTTACAATTCTTCAACATATTTAAGGTCATGAATCAACATGGTCTAGAACAAATTTTCTACGAACTCCTTCATCAGATGACTCCCACTTCTGGTCTTCTTGTATGGATGGTTTCATTTTCGGCACAACTTCAAGTACACCCTAGATGTACGATTCGAAGATCTCGTCTCTTCACTGAAAACGAGTAGGCAAACACCTTTCGGTATATGGCATCTTAGGACATGGAAACACGTATTATTAAGAAAGTTTCTGAACAAATCCAATTTTTTAAAGTATTCTCATTATTATCAAACTATAGTCTAGCTATTCCTAGTATAACATAAACGATATTCGCCAAGCACATCTATTTCTCCGAGCGGTTATATGATGTGATCCGTTCATAAGACTCACACAATTAATTTCATCTTGTTGGTCTTCGCCTTAAAAGATGCAAGTACTTCTAGGGAGCTGTTAGGTCATTAACAGCACAGGAAACATATTGAGTGAAGTTGTAAATTTCGACTCGGTGTTATCAGAAATGGTTGGCTCAGTAATTTTTCTACAAATACGTAAGGAATATGGTAATAGGCCAAATGCAAGAGAGATCTTGATAGCGAAGTCTCCTACGCAGGTGCTCCACATTTTCGATTCGTACTTCGCGTTTTCATCAAAAGTGACACATAGAACCTAAATCAAATAAAAAGTATGGAGTCAAGTTTCATCTTTAGAGACTTTAATATATCAAATAATTTCAGAACTATAAAATTTGCAGGAATAATAAAAAAAATTAAATGTTACTTTAAATTGACATAGATTACTTATAAATTAGGGTAATAGAATGCAAAAAGGAACAACAAAAAATGAAAATTCTATCGAGTTTACTGCTTAGCGATAGGTATATATATATATATATATATATATATATATATAATTGCGTCTCTCTTTACCCTCTCTCTCTATATATATATATATATGTATGTAAGTATAGATAGATAGATAGGTATGTAAGTAAGTAAGTAAGTATAGACAGACAGACAGACAGACAGACAGACAGACAGACAGACAGACAGATAGATAGATAGATAGATAGATAGATAGATAGATAGATAGATAGATAGATAGATAGATAGATAGATAGATAGATATGTAAGTATAGATAGAGGGAGGGAGGGACGGATGGAGGGATGGAGGGATGGAGAGAGAAAGAGGGAGAGAGAGATAGAGAGAGAGAAAACGGCACATTAAAAATGAGTCGTCCGATGGAGAAAAAAAATGGCAGACTGGAAAATTACTGTACAGGATATAAAATGTTTAAAATTTCAGAAAAAATTTAATGATTTATTTTAGAGTTACATAGTTACAAACTAACGAGCTCAAGAAGATGTTTTGACTCACATCTAGTCTGGATGTAAGCTGCCACAAGACGTGGCAGAGACTGAAGAAGCTCTCTAACACTCCTGCGGTATTTCTTGCTAACTTTCCTCCAATTGTCAAGTTAGATCATCCACATTCCCCGGTAGATGCAGTCACCTTCCTATCATATCTCAGATATGCTCGATTGGAGAGTGATCTAGCTGCTCCGGGAAGTGTTTGACAAGCTGTAAGACAGTTCAAAGCAACACATGCCGTATGTGAACTAGCATTATCTTGCTGAAAAATAAGGTCAGGGTATTACAAAAGGAAAGGTAGCAAAACAAGTCGCAAAACGTTATTGACGTACCAATGTGCTGTAATTGTGCCTCTAATTATGACCAAAGGGGTTCGGCTATCAAGGGAAATGACATCCCAAACCTGAACTTTTTGTTTAGTGCCTGTGTGGCGTACAGCAGTGAAAGCAGGATCTATACATTTTGACCTAGGTGTCTCCGGACACGTCTTCGTTGATCGTCAGGACACAGTTGGAAGCTGGATTCTTCGCTAAACTCTATATGTCCATAGTTAACATCATTCTAATCTCATTGAGTCAAGCTCCTCTGTAATTTGGCTCGACAGTATGCAGGCATGATGGCAGGTGGCGTAACGTTCGTTACGAGCGTAGATTTTGCTCTATCTGCTGTCTATGAATGGTCATGGTGGAATTTAGGTGCTGGTCACAAATCTGATGGTTTATAAGGATGAATCAGGCGCTGTGATTGCTGATCTGGTTGTTAATCTGTTCATCCAATCTGCTGCGGTCTAAGTAGACAGCTACTATCATGACGCTGGAATTTTCCAATGTCCACCGATTATTATCTTCTAATTGCAGCATCGGTTCGACCCATACGATGAGCGATTCTTCGATTTTTCCAATCTGCCTCTTTCAATCAAATGATACGACCTCTTTCAAACTTTGACAGTTGCTCGTAGGCATTTTTTTAAGTCGTTGAAAGGTATCTTAAATCACAATGTAAAAGAAAATTTGATCATCAAATTGAGAATAGCTTCTTATATATACCTACTGTGTGCGCAGTCCTGATGCGCTAAAGCTTCTGCTGCTCATTCATTGGACACCCCATTTTAATCCTTTGCAAGTTCTGTCCATATGTATTTCCTTTCAAAATTTCATTATAATCGGTTAACTTTTCCTTGGTGCGTCGTTTTTTTTTTTGTTATCGAGTGTATATGTTACGGTAAATGTAATAAACTGGTGATTATGTATAATTACTGGTGATTATTCATAATCACCACTCATCTTGGTAAATGTGATAAATTATTGAACATTTATCACATTTATAGGTTAGTTTATAAAATCCCCAGCTCGTAATGAAGAATGTAATAAAAGTCCCTTGAATTTTAAAAATTTATTTTATCAGATGCACGTGATTTAAATATTATTTGTTATTTCATGCTGGATAGCCGTAATTTTCAATAAATTATTGAATAATGGATTATATGTATGAGCATTCAATTCTATGTTATTAAATGTTTTGGACACTAAGAAAGTGAACTGTGGTTTTATGAAGAAAGAAAGATATAACAACTTGTTAATAAAAGTGAATAATGGTATAAAACAAAAGTAGCTGGGAAAAACTAGAAGATTATCAAAGACTAAAGAGATACGACGTAATGGAAGTGGACTATGTGGAAAAACTTCTCTTTCCCAAAGGTAATATAACTCTAATGTAAGATTTTGTGTAATTTTACCATATGTACCTTAAGAATTACCATAATTCATGAAGCATATTTATCATATGTCAATTATAGTAGAATAGAATATTTAAAGAACTTTACAAAAAGTACAAACATGTTTCTATCTAAGCAGTGATAATTTACTTAAATTGCGTAAGTATTGTTAAAATAAGTCAAAGGTACCCAAGAAAAACTTGTTAGCTTCAAAATTAAGACATCGTTACTTTACAAAGTAATCTGAATTTATTACATTCCCCATAATGAGCTGGGGATTTTCTAAATTTGCTGGTAAATGTGATAAATATTCCGTAGCTTATCACACTTACCAAGTTTAGTGGTGGTTATGAATAACAACCGATAATCATACATAATCCCCGGATTAATTACTTTTACTGTATTTACTTGGTACATATATATATATATATACCTAGAAGAATCACATCGCTGCAGTTCATGCTTCTCGGCATAACTTCTCGAGAATAACTATGGATTTGAAGGAGGACTTTAACTGTCCACCATGGTCGAATGCAACTTAAGTATTGAATTTTAACGGGATAGAACGAGTGAATGAATATGGGTTATGGCGCAAGAACTTTTTCAGGTTAGTGCAGCATTGCCAGAAAACTGGAATAGGTACAATATATATTCATGTACATATATATATACACATGTATTTAAAATAATAATTTCATTATTAAAATACTGAAAGTAATATTTATAAAAAAATACAGAAAGTGAAAATAAATATTCCTTATAATTCAGTTCTGTATAGATTTATTACTAATTATTACTTTGTAAATAATGCGTTGTGATACATAAAGGTTGACACCATGTCAAATATCATTGTATATTAAATTGTATCCATCTAGATGTTTGATGTACTGAATGATCTATAGGGAATACTTAAGCATAAACATTTCAACTTTAAACGACAATATTAAAAGAAATATATATAGAAAAAATGAAATATTTGAAAAGGAGAAAATAAAATATACTTTAAGAGATTCCGAAAAAATATTGATCTTTATAAACAATTTACATTCATTATTAAACATTGTCCAGTTTCGGTACAAATATATTTCAAAATGTCTCATCATCAGTATATAGACTATTTTTAAGTGCAAATTGATTCATTTGATACTGTTAAACACTCTAGAGAATTTACTCATGACGATCAGCCTACGAGTTGGGCTTTGTCTCATTTACCAATACTTTTGATTTGGTTTATTTTCAGTAATTTTTGGTTAACTTATTGTATAAAATGTAAAAAAAAGTTTTTCATTCATTATTTTCCTACTTAGTTATTAAAAAAATTTATGCATTTCAAATATGAAAAATGGACTTTGTTAAAACAACAATTATTTAATACTATGTTGATAAATGCTTCGATTTTTTTTTAATACATGAAAGATTGCTAAACACATAAGCTTTCTATAAAAGAAATTGCTTTAATATGAGAAATGTTTTTTAAAGTTTTAAAATAAAAGTATAATGTAATGAGTTGTACTTTAAATGTGTAATTTTGAAGTCATTTTTTGGAAACAAACAAACAAAAGAATATCTTGGTAAAAATATCTTTATTTAAAACTGAAGCTTTTGTGGAAATTATAGTGAAAAGTAGAAACAAAGCAGTTGCTCTTTCAATTACAGAAAAGCTAAAGTGCAAACTACCATTTTTAGAATTTATTTAAATTACCGTAAATAGTATTTTTAACTCGTAACATAACATACAAGACATACACTGCAAGAAATTTAGTTGTGTAGAAAAATTACAATCATCCACATTGCTTCAAATGAAGAAATATTTGTCTTTAAAATACATCAGAAGCATGACAAAATGCAAAAAAAAAAAAAATGTTTCGTCATTTTTTTTATTTCATAATGGATATGCAACACTTTAAAAACACAACGTAGTATGCTAATTTCCTACAAGTGTTTTGAATAAGATTGATTCACTGGAGAATTTTTAAAAAAACATTACCTTAAAAGAACTACTAGTGACTATTTTAATTATTCTACATTTTCCGTTGTTGTCATTTATGATGCTAATACTTTTACAGAGAAGAAAATTAAGCGAAGGAAAAATTGAAAAAATAGGTTTTTGTTCTCTCTTTTCATTTTATTGTGTATGAATGCTTTCTTAATCTTAAGTTCTGAAAAACTGTTTTGTGATTACCAGAAATAATCTGAAATGATTGAATTTATTTTTTTGTTTTCTTGTAACAGCTAAAATAAATTATGCTTTTAGTGAGAGAAATGTTGAAAAAAACTATCTTGGTATTATGTGTCTGATTATATTATACAATTATTAATTTTTTTGATTAAATAAAGTTAAAAACGGTAATATTTAAGCTTTTTTTATACAATTTGTTCCTCCTTTTTTTATAATTTAACATTTTGAATAAGTTGTTGTGTAGGGAGGAGGAGTTAATATAATATTTTCACATACTAGAGCTGAATATTGAACAAAATATTTTACTTCCATGTAACAATGTACAAGTGTACTGCAAGTAGCTATACATTTTTAGTATCTCTAAATAGCTTCATTATATTCAGCTGCCTGATATCGTAATTGTTTTCTTCATAAATTTATTTAAATTGAGCGAAAGTAGATGAATCATTAAAACGGTTTCATGATATATACAGTGTTGAATTTATTATACACTTTGAGAAATGTGAGTCTCAAATACTCCTAAAGGAGCACATAAATCAATTATGAGTAGTTCTAATATCCAGTACCAATGCAATGCTCAATAATTGTAAAACTAAAAGTTAAATACTTATTTTAAACATTTTAAGTAATTAGAGATATCTTAGAAGATAACAGTTATTATAGTTGTAGCAACATACTATAAAAAATTATTTACTCTAGCTAACAGCAATTACTAAAATAATTAATATTTCCAATTCTATTTATTATTTTTAGTTTAACGATTTTTTGAATCCATTGTTTTTGAGAGATCCACCACGAAATTACAATATTACCTTTTTAACAATACTTTTTCAGCTATCAACACAGCTTATGAATATATTAAAAAAGTTAATTTATGATCTCAAAAAATAAAAAAATACATTATTAAGGGTATCAAAATCTGAAGAAGTATTATTAGAAAAAAATACTTATGTTTGATTTCCATGTTAAAACATGAATCAGGTAAAATATTTTTGAAGAATCAAGAAATCGTTCTCATAAACTTAACTTAAATAAACAAGTTAGGCCTTACTCCTATTATAAAACTATAGAATTTTCACTAGAAGAATTATAGAAATTTCATTTTCATTAGAACATTTATAGCACAATCAATATATCATTAAATGTAAGCTGCAAATAATACATATCCTTAATGAAATTATCTGGTTAGTCACGTAACCCGCAGTTATAGTTCAATCAAGCGACTGCTCAGAATACCACCTCACACATTTACAAACCAGTGGACCTGATATCTACATGAGCATATTGCATTACGGTTAGCCCTGGAAGCTTAGTTTTAACAGTCACGAACTCTTGTTCTGCTTGGTATCCGTCGATTCGTAAGCTCGAGCTTGATGCCACTGAAGACCCGTGACAAAATGAGGATGTTTGAAGGTCCTATCTCCTGTAACGTTTTTATCATTTGGAAGAGGATGAAAATTACAAAATTAATGTGAATGAGCAATCATTATATTATTGCTTGACGAATTTATAATGACCACATATGTTGCTGTGACTGTTGATAAACGAACTTGTGTCCCGCTTCATAGACCAAAAAATATACTCAAAATATATACAAAAATATAATTCCTGATTTCATTGAACATATCTTTTGGTTCATGCTTTAATTAAATTTGTTCATGATGTAAAACAGTCATTCACAGAAACATTGGATTGAAGATATATAAATGTAAACGTCATATGGTTCTGTAGCAAAATGAGTACAACGCCTGTATCCAAAGCGCTTAACCTGTGCTTAGAACGTTTACTCCAACTAAACTCCTTGACTCGTGTATTTATTTGGCTTGGAATGTGCTTATATCCTCTAAGATTCTGGATCTGTCCTAATGCAATTATGTTCACAGTAAGTCTTTCTTCCAATATTGAGAGGAATTATTTACTAAGTTAAGATGCTTCCAGTACGTATCTTCCATCCGATCTATGAGTAGCATTCGTATTAAGCAAACACAGGGTGGATAGAGGTGGGTATATTTCTAACCAAAATTCGCAAGTATCCTTTCACTCCATTCGATAAAAGTACATGCCGCAATAATCACTAATCGCAATGAGAATATCGCAAATGACTACATAATACTGCTCCAAAGTTCAAATTATAGTTACACATAATTTTTTCTTCACACACGCATATCTCGATGCACACAGTGCATATTTTGCATACCCTCTTCTACAGTTATATTCACATTCCAATATCCACCCTTCGCATCTACTTTTTCCATCTATGCACTGAATGTAACAAAATATAGTCTCAATATCTTTCTCTAAAGCTATATGCTGTAAAATTACATTTCATTGGTCTTTAGTTTATGATTGCGATGTAAATGAGAAACTGGTTGCTTAGAGTTTATGCAGATATTTTCTAACAACCTGATATACGCGAAAAGAAATAATTTCCTATGTGAGACATTTTCTGGCTATCAAAGTAGCGTAGTTGTCAAGGTCGTGGATTCGCGTCAGGCGATTTTCGTCCAGTCGTGGATTTGAGCTCTGATGTCGTTAAAGACCGGTGGGTAGCCGGGGGTGATGCAGTTAAATCTGCCGAGTCTCAAAGTCCTTTCGTTTGCGTGGTATGGAAGCTGGAAGAGAAGAGGGGCTAGCTTAGGTGTTATCCTCGTCACTTGACCGAGGATCAAAATTACGAGGTCAATCCCAATAGCCCTTGTATGCTATTGGTGCGAAGTTAACAAAACGAAAAAAAAAAACTCAAATCCGACAATCAATAGTTGAAAATTTGTGTTTAAAAACCTACACGAGACATATGAGATTCGTTATACGAATATAAGGAATACATTTGAAACATTTAAAGAGAATCCTTAGAAGTGCAATATAATCTCGGTATAACTTTCCTGGAGTCTGAGAATGTATGAAAGTAGTGTACAAATTTAACATTTTTATATATTTAAAATACTACACTTAACCTTTATTTTCATTCATAAAAATAACGGAAATATGTATAACATCTCAATTTATTTCAAGCAATTCACAGTCCATAAAAAACGTTGCATCTTAAAAGTTTTACAGAAAATCCGTAATATTCATTAATAATGGAATTCTGTCTGATATTTCCGGTTTTTGTACTCTGTCTTATTAAAAATTGACTGGATTATTAATCAAAATTTATTTGACAAACATTAGGATTGAACATGTCTTAAAAGTCTAGAATAATCTCTCATATTTCAAAAGAACTGTTGAATTGTTCATTTGTTGAAAAGATTTGTTGATATCAATCAGCAAATTCTGTCCCGTATCTCTTAATGATATAAACTCAAAGATTACAATGAGAAACTTGAATATATAAATTTATAATATCTTTAATAAGAATGGGGGGGAGATGATTTAAATATTTTTTTAAATTATTTTTTTTCTCAGACAAACAAGGAAATTGAAATAAAA
This sequence comes from Nephila pilipes, assembly GCA_019974015.1. Taxonomy (NCBI): domain Eukaryota; kingdom Metazoa; phylum Arthropoda; class Arachnida; order Araneae; family Nephilidae; genus Nephila; species Nephila pilipes. Next base: position 6,093 of record BMAW01039263.1, on the reverse strand, counting down.
TGATGTTAGGTTACCCATTCTGTCCATAAAAATTTAAGAATTATGGTAGACTGTTTTTCTTTCAATGTTGTAACGCACAACTAAATTTAATGTAAATGTAGAGCCCCATTTTTAAAATACATCTTCTTACTTTAAGCTTTATAAAACTTATATTTCTATTAAAAGAACCTTATTTCGTTTTCTAAACAGGCATTTCCTTTAATTTTCAACTTATAACATTCCGTAAAAATATTTCGGTTAAATACACCTCTCGATTCTTTAGCATATAAAAACACAATCAAACGATTTCAAGAACTATTAGCCCTTCATTTAAAATAAAAACTTTAGTTTTTATTTAATTGTTCTTAGAGCAAAAATAAATTAAGGAAAAAGAAATGCAGAAAAAATGAGGTGAATCTTTTTAGTGCTTACCACAATGCATCAATAAGATTCTTTAGAAGAAAATTACTTTTTTGTACCAATTACCCGAAAGGTAAAAGAATCTATTTTCTTTTTCTAACAGTCGTTTAAGTATACTAAATTGTACTGTTCTTCGGTGGATGCCTCTAAGTACGATGGAATTTTTTTTGTGCTCCCAAACGAGGAATTGCGTTACTTTATTTATTTTTTTTTTTTTACAATTGCACAAAGAAATAGTGACTGGCTGTGATCAGTAATTTAGGAAAAAGCATTGGAGAAGTATACGCTGGAAATTTTGAGGAAACTGTAAGGTACGAGTAACTTTGACTCGACTTCTTATTTTATTTCGATTTATTCAGCTTTTGAGATACTTTATAGCTGATTAAAGCTCTTTGATATATGATATTGACTTTTTATTTCAACTTCTGTTAGCTTCAAAATTGCTCCACTGTTTTAAACTGATGAGGTATTAAAGTACTATCTGGATTGTTCTGAGATTTTAAGTCTTTACTTTTAGTTTCACAAAATTTATTTACTGCATTTTTAAAGGGTTGTAAATTTTTAAAACCAAATAAACATGGATAAAAAAGAAATATTTCTTACCTACATTATTTATTTATGTACATAGTCTAGCTAAGTGATATTTGAGCTAACTGCAAAATTTTCAAATACAACATGCTTCCAAATTTTTATCAATCTCAATTTTTTTCAATATCTCTATTTCATTATTTTCCTTGTACATGAATGTTTTTGATTGATTAAGAAAATGTATCTAAGAGGCAAACATAAAGAAGTAAATTATTGTTCTTATTCCATGAGCACACATCTACTAGCATATTTTTCAATTTGTGGGACATAAATAAAAGTACATATCTATTTCTGGGAAGCAAAACAACTCAGAATTAAGTGAGGCAAATAGAAAACAAATTAATACTTCCAACTGACTGATGGCTGAAGCAAAAGTTGAATTCAGTGCCTTTGAAATTCAATTCAATTCAATTCAGAAATATTATACTTAACATAAATTCAATTAACAAACTTTTATTATTAAGTTCTCCTATAGACTGCTTCCAATAAAATTTTTATTTTCAATATACATAGAAAATAAACTAATTTATTTATATATACGCATACATTATACGAGAAAAGAAAGGGTCATAACAAAAATACTAAGCAATCTTTAGAACAAAGTAGAATCCTTCCAAATAACGCTGCAAAATTAAGAGCAGCTTTTTTTGTTTGGATATAAAGAGTTTTCTTAAATATAACTCTTTGATACAAATTTAGACATTGAATTAATCTCTGCAAAATAGCTTTCGTTTTTGTTGTGATTTTTTTTCCAAATGTTTCAAAATTAGGTAAGTATCTTTTGTCAATATTATTAGTGAATAAATGTCTATTTGCACTTTAGTAAATATAAGAAGCAAGTAAAACATATAAACTAATAAATATTATTTTCTGATTTGACTTTGACTACATTCGGTCTAGCAGTGGTAGCATAAAACTTCGAACATCATCATAATCTTATACAAAAAAACCCATTTTTTCATATAAAAAACAAAACAGAATACTAAAAAATTATTTTACCTTTAGTGTACATAACAATGCATATGTATAATAAGAAACTTACGCGAATATCTTAAAGATTTCCTTTTTGACAACAGAGTGCGTTGCTAAGGCAACTTGCATTTACCATTGTGTACTGTCGACATTAAATGACCCCTTAATGATCCAGTTCTTAGTTTTGATTAAAGCCGCATCGATTCGTCCTCATCATTTTGTGATGAATGACACCGTCGATGAGACCTATACACACCATAATACACCAGAAACAAAACAAAATGTTGCCCCCCAGTGAATTAGCTTTAAAGAAAGAGAATGCAGTCAAATAATATGTGAAAGCTATAAAAACGGTTACATGCCAATCAGGTGCGGTTTAAAAAGAAATGAAAAATAATCAGCTAATTTCTTATCACGAGGAACGATTATATTTTCTTTATTTTAAGTTGTTATTTAGAGATCGTTTGTAAAATCCTCATCATACGTATTTCTTATTTTCGTATTGTTTTCAAATTTCAAACAATTCTAAATAATATTATTTAAAATGTATATAAGTTAAAAAATATATCATCGGATAGATATCCTTTAAATTATTGCAAGGCATTTGCACCCTCTAGTTGTGTAGAGTTCGTCAGTGCCTGTAGCAGAACCGACGTGACTCCCGAATGCAAAACATACCTTGATGAGTGTTAAGCTCGCTGAAGGATTAAAGTCCATTCCATATTTTCTTTATGTGTTTTGTGTTTTTTTCATATTTGTAAAGTGTCGTCTGTAATAAAAATGATTAAGAAATAAATGCTCATAATTAAATGATACCATATTATAATTTTGTGTTACAAAGTGCATTGGTGTCGTTACGAGCATATAAGTAAATAGAAACTTACGTGTAAAAAAGTGAATTTCAGCTTTGGATATATGTATACCACAAAAGTATACAAAGACTACTCAAGGTAGGTATTTTTTTTTGGTATTTGTATATAGAGAAAATAAAACTTTTAACTAAGAAAAGAGGTTATTTGAGGACTACTTTAATAAATACCAAAAAAAATCCGATGATTAGATGAAAACTTTTGATAACTTTAATGTTCTCGAAAATTCTTTAATTTTAATCATAGAAAAAGAAAAAAAGCTTTAAAAGTTCGAAAAAAATTGAATATTTACTATAGGATGAGTCAAAACTGCAAACCGAAATCGAAAAAATCGTGACGTATAAAGATAAAATAACTTTATTGAAATCGAAAACAAAAAGACATTTAAAAAATAGACAGGAAACTACTAAAATCAATACATATCTTAAGACAACTGAAGTTTCGAGAAAAAATGAAATCTTATGACGATGTTAGTCAATGAATTAGTTTTTGGAACGTGTTTTAGGTCGCAATTCACTTCTGAAAGTGGAGAAATTTGATTATTTAAAAACATACTTAGGTGGATCTGTCACTAATGCGATAGAATGTTTTCAATTTCAGATACAAATTATGACTCTGCTATAGATACTTTAAGTACTAGGTTTGGAAGACATGACATCTCATTATAAATACACATATGCAAACACTTCTCAATCTTTCTCCTGTTTCGCTATCGAATGCTATTTTTAGATTAAGAGGGTTCGTTGATTAAATTGAAATACAATGCTCTTTAAATGTGCAATCAGAATTGTGTAATAATATGTTAATTCCTGTATTATTCAAAGTTATTCCAAATGATTTAGTATCAGAATACAGTCGTAAAAACGATGGCCAACCACTTTTTGATGCTAATAAATTTTTGGATTTCCTCAGAAATAAAATACAATCTCGTGAAAGAGCTAGTATGTTTAATTGTAACGATAGATCACCAGCCAATGATAAGAAATGTAATTACAGTCATTCTAAATCAATCCGGAAAGGTTTAAATCGTTATCCACCCACACACGATGAAACCGAACAAAGGTCAATCGTTCCCCAGTTGTCTGTAAGAGTTGCTTTTTTGCATTTCGGGAAAGCATGAATCATCGTAGTGTTTCGATACGAATATTTCTGAGAAAAAACAAAAATTAAAAAGTCAGGATAGATACTTTAATTGTTTTAGCTGAAAAGGCTTTGCTAAGAATTGTAAAAATAAACTGTATTGAGAAATATGTCTTAGTAGGAATCATAATACACTATTATGTTCTTTGGAAAAAAAGAACTCGGAAATTAATGAACATAACAATAAAGACGAAAATCATTCGATTATAGCTAATATATCAACAGATGTTTTATGCCTTTTACCGAAAATGCCGGATAAAAATAAAACTTTTTTTGATTCCTTAATCACTATTCAAGTAGAATGCGATAAAAAAATTAACTACTGTTGTGCAACCTAATCTTCTATAATTAAAACCTGTATTGTACCTAAACACTATAGAATCCATGCGTGAAGGTTATTTTAACATATGCTTTTGGGCATAACGTCATTGCACCATTAATAAATGGGAATTTAGTAATTATAAGTTCCAAGTCTAACGTTGTATATACAACTGTTACAATCATGTGTGCAATGGTAGATAATTTAGTGCATGATATTTTATTAAGTTTGATTGCTTATAATGATTTGAATGCAACTAAACATCATTTTGAAAGTTATGTAAATCATGTAGATGAAATCCAATTATCTCATGAGTACATTTCTGTCAATCCTGTTGAGAATACAATAGTTAATATAAACCCTAATTATATTCAAGATAGAACGATACCTATGCTAAGTGCCATTTATTCTGTAAATAATTTAGCTTGTGTTGATATGGACAGTGGTAATATCAACATTGATTTGGTTCCAATTCAAATAAATTTAATTTAGATGACAGTCTATTCAAATGCTTGCAAGATGCCAAGAATATTTCAAATTGAGTTATGATTGAGAATAAGTTATATTGAGAAATCTGTATCATAAAGATAAGATTTTAGATAAACCCGTCTACCAGTTAGTAGTTCTTTGTGAGCGAAGAGAGCAGTTGTTAGAAATCGGACATTCCAGTATATGGGGTGGGCACATGTGGAAAAAAAACCTTCAGAACAGTTAAGATATTCATTTTTCTGGCCTAGCATGAAAATGGATGCACAAATTTTTTGCGACACTTGCTTTCATACCAGTTACAAACCAAAAAGAAACCATCTGATGAAATTCTTATAACTCCTGTAACACGACCTAATGGACCTTTCCAAATTATAAATGTTGATATAATATTTCTAACCTAGTATTAGGGGATACAAGTTTATACTGCACGCAGTAGATCAGTGCACTCGATGGCCTGAAGCCCTCTATCTCAAAAATGTAACAGCAAAATCGACTTGAGATACATTGTTACAAATAATTTCAAGAACTGATATACCAATAATAATTGCTAACGATCAAGGCAAAAAAAACTTACATCCACTCTGACAAAAGAATTTATTAAAAGAATTGAAACTTCCCCTAGGTTTTCTGTTCCAGGACAACAACAATCCAATGGTTTCGATGAAAGATTGAATGGTTTATTGAAAAATATGATACATCATGTTATGAGGGAAAATCCTACGGATTAGGATAAGCATATACCTGAAATTGATATCAAATATTAAACCTAATCTGCGACGACCCAATTGGATTCCTGAAAGTTTAAAAGAAGTAGACAGACAAATAGACGATCTCTTAACTTTAGGTTTAATTGAACTCTCTGAAAGTGAATATAGTCATCCAGTAGTATATGTGTCAATGAAAGACGGTACAATAAGATTATTTACTTGAATTCAGTAAGATTATTTCGGATTTCCGTTAGTTGAATTCTCAGACAGAACCAGATGTTTCTCCTATGCCGAACTCTACTGATTTGATTTATCGAGTTGCAAACTTCAAATTCATAATCTTTCTCAATCTTTTGAAGACATACTGGCAAATCAGAATGAGTTATGAATCAAAACTGCTAACTTCATTCGCCACTCATAGAGGGCAATACTGTTTCAGAATTATTCCTTTTGGTCTGAAGAACGCAGCCGCTATATTCCAACGTACCATTAATCACCTTTTAACCCAATATTGAGCATATGCCGAAGTGTATAATGACAACATAGTAATATTTCCAAGTAGTTGGAAAGATCATTTAATACATCTTGAATGAAGCTAATCTAAATAAAG
>BMAW01039249.1:0-13543 GCA_019974015.1 Nephila pilipes | reverse complement strand
GCACTTTATCTTTTTTGAACTTCACGTCTAGACCACAGTTTAATCTTGTTTGGCACAGCATGGCCATATCTGGCTCTTGCGCCAATAAACTTTACATTCACTCACTCAGAGTCGTGCTCGTCACTTGACCGAGGTCCATGACCAATAGCCTCGTGTTGCTTCACAGTTAGACCTTAATAAACAATCACATCACATCATTATGTATTTCTTTTCAAAACTCTATTACCAAATGGAATCTTAGTTTTAAATTTTACGAAATCGAAATGTATATTTATTAAATGTATCAAATTTTTAAATTATATATATATATATATCCTTAATTTTTCATTACGAAAGATGGAAATGTCTTTAGCTCTTTCATCGAGATACGAAAAGCGACAAAAAAAAAAGATTGTAAATATTATTGTAATTTTTTATGCAAAAAAAATATTAATCCGTGAACCATTATTTGTCGACTACTGATCTAGAGCAACAATTCCCATGAAGACAATTAATATAATAAATGAGGGATTATTTTTTAGAAAATTCAAACATATTACATTTTTATTGTGTGGATTATTTCTTTTGATATTACATTACAATATATCACGAAATGACAATACACAGTGACTCTTTCTGCTGTACGAATTTCAATAGTCCACATACCAATCAAAGTTCGATTTTGAGCAGGCTATTTTGTTCCTTTTCCAATTTTTTTTTTCAAAGAATCTTTTCTTAGATAAATATTTAATCCTTTCCAGAGTCCAAGTTTCAAACAAACTATATTTTAAAGAAAAAATTTTCTAATATAATTCAAACCAACGTAAAAAAAATGTTACATAATTAACGCATTGTTAGTTATAACATAGATTAATTTTTTTTAAAAAAAAACTATCATTTTTTAAACGATTCCAGTGACATTCAACCTCACTGACAATGAGTAAATGTAATTAAAAATAGTAACAATAATTTCTTTCGAAGGAAATCATAAATAAATAATAATGATTTTTTTTTGTCATGGCGAATTAAAATTGATTAAATAACTTAAAATAGGGAATTTTGTTTTTCAAACCTTATTAATATAGCATCATCACAATTTTATTTTTCAAACCACACGTAACGAAGTATCATTAGAAAATATATCACTGATTAAATTTAAATCTGTTATGAACATTATTTTTATATAATAATAATAAATTTTACGATTCATTTAATCACTTAAAACTCTTTTCGTTAACATCATATTTCATTTTCATTAAGTAATTACCAAACGACATCAGACCGCTATAATAAACTATTTCATGAGGTAACAAAAAGCATTATGTAGACGCCAGTTTAATATACTAGTCAAATTACACTGATCACCAAAATTGTTAATTTATCGACAAGCCATTTATTTCTATGGTCGATACAGACACCGTTAAAAATAATATCCAAGGTCATAATAATTGGAATATGTCTGATAGATAAACACACAAAAGAATTTTATTAGGATACTTATTGATTATAATTCTGAGGAACATCGCTAAATATAGTTTTCTATAAAATTATTAAAAATTGATTGAAATATAACTCAGAGCAATTTTACACGATAAATTCGAAAGCAATTTTAATACACTAATTACCTAGAGGAATTTTTTCAAACCGGAGGTTTTAATCAATATATTAAACATTAAACATTAAATTATGTTGACAAAATCGTATGAAAATAAAAGCTTTCAACTTAATATGCCCTCTTTTTTTTTAATAAGTTGTATGCATCTAATATATGTATTAGTTGTGTTTGTGAATATCGTCTAACAGGAATGATCTTTATTGGAAAGAACGAAATACGTCTGATTGGTTTTTTGACCGGAGCGTCGTAAGTTTGATACTTGATCGTACCAAACATTACGACAACTGCTGTAGAATAAATTCAATTTGGAATCCGATGAAGGATTGGTTGGTTTTATTAATGTAGCATGACACCTGAGCTTGCACCTCTCTCTCCTAACTTCCACACCACGCCAAAAGTAGGACTTTGAACCTCAACAGATTTAAGGTGCACCAGCCATTGCAGCTGCACGGCGGGTCCTTAGTGGCATCAAGGCTCTAACTCACCACTCAGCGAAAACTGCCGGCCGCGAGTCAGCGGCCCCGACCACTAAGCTACCGCGGCTCAACTAGGAATCGAATTGTCCATCTGGCCTAAAGTGAAAGTTTGAAAAGAATACATCATCTAAGACAGTCGTTCTCAAAAATTTTTTATTTCATGACTTTGGATTCCAAGCTTTGATGCCACTAAAGACCCATCATGTAGCCGAGGTTGATGCATGTTAAATCTGTCGAGGCTCAAAGTCCTCCCTTTGGCGTGGTTTGGAAGTTAGGGGAGAGGGGTACCAGCTCAGGTGTCATCCACATCACTAGACCGATATTCAAAATTTCGAGGTCCGTCGCCAATAGCCCCCGTGTTACTTCTAGTGCAAAGTTAATAAAATCAAACTAAACCAAATTTTCATGTTGCATTGAAAAGAATTAACAGAAAAGAAAAATGATTAGTGCATATATGTAAACCCACCTTTTTTAACATGTCCCAGCATGTCATGGTTTAGGAAAATTACGTCAACAAAAATGCTTGGGCATAAAATAAAGGATACATAGTATTAGGTTCAAAAGACTGACATTATAATACACTATGATTAAAATAATTACATTTAATGCTTTTTAAGTATATTTACATGGGATGAATTTCTTTGGTTTTTTTCGGTCTTCGGTCTTTTCCGAAGTTTGGTCGTATTATAATAGTCATCAATTAATAAACATAATTAGTACAATTCAAGCCTCCGATAATCACAATAGCGAATTTCGAAGTTGATTTGTTCATTGAAAAATAGACTTAGATATCGTTATTTATGCAGCGATGGTATGGTTTCCTAGGAAACCGCAGCCGTTAACAGGAGGCCGCAGTTTGGCAGTGGAAGATATCATAAATCTTCCTATTTAAGTTTTTCCAAAAAATCATAACTTACTCGTTGACTTACGATCTGCTCACATTCAATGCTCTTTCGGAAACCACTCCATGGAAGATAACATAAAGACATTTTTATTGATTTCTTTGATTCACATAAAGACAGTTTTAGTGATGTCAGTCATCGAAATACTGCGACCGCCAGATAACGACTCCGCTTTCCTAGGAAACCATAGCTTAAGATAGTACATATACTTCCTCTGATAACTAGTCTTTGGCACAGCATGGCAAAATCTGGCTCTTGTGCCAAAAGAATTCAATTATCACATCACATGACCAGTCTTTCTGCAGTCTAAAGGCGTGTATTCACTTGGGAACCCAGTCGCTTGCGAACGGTTTAATTCGCAGATGTATAAGCGTCAAAACAACTGCTCGCTAGCAACAATCCATTTTCTGTCGATTTTTTGAAGAACACGAACAGAATTTGCAGTTTTGAATGGGATAAGGTCCTTTCAACGAGAGGCTCGTAAGCTGCTCACCTTGTAAACTGCTTGTATACGAATCTTAATATATATTTTAAAAAAATTCATAAACCCATTCATAATAGCAAAATTATAAAAATAATATTCATTATCTTTACACATCAAACATAAGAGGTATCCTATTCCTACCCAAAACACTTTTTAATAAAAGTAATTTATTAATCTGAAAGAGTAATAAGAGGCGCAAGCATATATTGCACTTCAAATGTTTCAGGACAGTTTAATATTTTAGAACATCAGCCCTTACATGTTATTCAATTTAATATTGTGTATAAGATAGCATTCGTTCGGATGGAACAAAAATCAGAAATGAACTTAGTTCAAATATTTACAAAAATAAAATAGCTAATGGATAATTGAAGAGATACGGCTCGTATCAGAGAGTTAACAAGCTGATTTGGAATACAGTGGCAAAGAACAATTGCCGAGTAACCTTGTAGGCATTAGTGCATTCAAGATTCAAACATCCAGAAAATGACCACAGAGAACTCTAGATAGTTGCGTTGCGAGAATGAATCTATTGGTTCTCGAAATGTCTTCTACTCATCTAGGATGTACTCAGCTGGCCCGACCGTCGACGGAGAGAAAGAAAACCGAACGGTCAAGGGGGGAATTTAAATTGGCTAGTTGACCAAAGATAGTACTCAGATTACCAAGGCTAACATTCCCTTTCCTCTTTTGCAGCATTCTTCTGATGGCAGGACGGGTATACCACATAATTCCATCAACCAATAGGAAAGCTCCCTCTCCCCCTAGGAGGAGAACGGAGACTTTCACAGCCAGAAAATTTGTTCTAAGTCCTGACCTGAGTAGCTGTCTTCTGATTGGACAAGAACCATCATCCTGTTCTCCCCCACCCCCATAATCATCGCTCGTTTCTACTTCAAGATTCTTAACGCTAGCTCTTAAATTTAAACTTAGGTAACTTTAATTTATTTTAACCAAGACTTAAACTTTATTTTATTTAATTTTAACTTTTATTATTTAATTTTAATATAATTTTAATTCAACTTAATAAGCATCCACTTAAACATGGGCATTGATATAATCAGGCTTAACTTCAAGATATGGAGATTAGGGTCCCATTCGGGCTAGGTGCTCCAGTGCAGAAATATTCACTACGGACGGGTATAAATTCCGATACCACAGATGCGCACGCACTCGCAATTTGCATATGTGCGCGCATGCAGAAATAGGTTCTTCCAACGTGCCGCCTCATGGCAAGATGTGAAGGTTGCAAGCGATACGAGTAGTCTAATATAATAATATGCTCAAAGTCTAATATAATAAAATCCAAAATTTCACAATTAATTTGCGTCAATGGGTTAACTACTTTACGTAATTAACACGGAGATGACAAAATTATTTATACTGTAAAAAATGTATAATATTTTCTACTATACAAAACAGTTAACAGTAAATGCTTTCGTAAAAATAATTCACCATCCATTTCTCAGTGTTTTTTTTTTAATCATTGGTGATTTTGATGGCCGTGTAAATAACTTGAGAATTATAAGTATATGGAAATCAAAAGTACTGAAAAAAGTAGCACAAAATAACAGAAATTTTTCCCACGTTGGATTTAAATAAGGCCCAAATATTCTTTAGAGAATTGATGAAGCTCAAAATATTTAAAGTACCGCCACAGTCACTGCAATCACTTGGCAATGATTCAAAATTACAGAAGTCTGATGTTAATACTTCTCTTTCAATACCATAGCGCGAAATTTATTTGATTCAACAAAATCGTATATTTCGTTTGATATATTAAACTTAAGTTGTCATCCGAGTTATTGTCGATGAATATTATGTGTGAAATTTTTGTGACTTTCTGTTTAATTGGCCTTAATTACTAGGTGAGGGATTTCATATAATTCGAAGCCACAATCAATTCTCAAGGATTTGAAAATGCCCTTCACAGAAAGAACATAAAAATAAATTTTAAATCATGTTTCACGATGTAAAACTACTTGGAATAACATATCAGTACAACTAAAAAAAATCTCGAAGTTTTAGTACCTCTTAAATGAATAAAATAACATAACAGGGGAAATAAGTTTTATCGTTAAGATCTTTGCACCCTCTCGCCTACGTCTTTCAATTGAATCCATCAATCATCAGCAGAAATGTCAAATAGTGTTTGGCATCATCAACACGTGAAGCTCACACAAGTATCGAAACAAGCAGAATAGAAAAAAAGTGTTCCATAATAAAAAGAATTTTAAAAAATAATAACGGGAATGATGAAAAAAGTATGTCGGGGAGGATGACAAGAATGATGGGGAACAGAACAGAAGAAGAGATGAGTGTGTGTAAAAAAAAAAAAAAGAAGAAGTTTCTTAAGAGTGAAAGAGGGAGACGGTATTAGAAAGGTGACACGAAATTCGAATACACTGACGGGGATATTTATTGCTGCTTTGGCGACATGCAGAAGTTACATTTTTAAATTTTCAGTAACCCATTCGTGTCAGTAATCATGGTCAGGAATTCACGGGTGTCATTGTTTCGTCGAATCGTGAGTTTAAGTCCTGATGCCATTAAAGACCCAACGTGTAGCGGGGCTGAGGCACCTTAAATCTAACGAGGTTCTAAGCCCTCCCATTAGTATGGTGTAAATGTTTGGAGAAGGAGGTGTCAACTCAGGTATTGTCCTCTTCACTTGGCAGAAGTTCAAATTACGAGATCTGTCGCCAACAGCCCAAACACCGATATTCGAGTATAATTCTATATTCGATGACCAGATCTAATTCTTTAAAAATTCCAATTCGGGTTTTATTACCCATTTCTTAAATAGTCATGGCTTTTCGTATGTTATTTAAATCATTTTAATTTGAAAAGTACAAATTTATGTTCTTGCAGTTCTATTGGAGATGTCGACCACTGCATTTTCTCTTGTCCTTTTACCGAAAGTTTTCATTCAATCATCCTATTGTCGAAGCAAAATCAATTTGGCTGAAGTGCGTGGGTGACATTCCCAATTTGCATTCCAAGGCTAAATCCTGTATTCTTAACTTTTCCTAAAATTCCAAAAATATTCAATGTCGTTAAATGTTATTGGAAACCCTTTTAATGGGCTAATGGGAAATAGGGTAATGTTCATGATATCGAATCATAAATGGAGGACGAATTCAATATTCTAATTTTCGCATCATTTTTTTATAATAAGACTTGTCGTGAAAAATTTCTCAAAAAATATTCCATTGAATCGAATTTTGTTTTCATACCTAACTACGAAGCTATGTTCAATTAATACTACCACTACCACGATTCTTAATTCATGTAGAAATAATTATAAAAGTTTCGAATTTCGTAATGTCCAGAGAGATAAATCAGAATAATTAAATTTCAAAGGATTTTACATTTGAAACTTGTAGATTTTTAAGATGCCAATATTAAAGTTTGTTCGTTATGCCTCAGTTACAAGTCACTCGGATTCACAAAAAACGAAATTGAAACTTCTGCGATGATTCCAAAACGGATCTTAAGTATGTGTGATTGAATGATTATTATTGTCGCAATTACTAACAAGGGTTTCGGTAAAGGTTAATCAATTTTGACGCAAGAAGGTATAAATTGTTCGTTTCGACCTCGGATCAAAGCTATTAAGGGTAAATGTTTGAATGTGGTAATATGTAAATGTATTTACAGGATGAAAATTCGAATTTTTTTAAGCATTTTTTTTCGTTTTCAACAACATCAGACATCTGAGGGCGCTTGTACACTGTCAGAAAGCAGCGGCGTGAAGTGAAGTAATAAAGCACTCATTTTGAATGAACTAACTTGTTATATTTCCCTCGTTATATAACTCTACGGCCATCTTGAAGTATAATTAAATAGTCCATAATTTCGATACTCCTATTGAAGATACATAAGAGCAGAACAAAACAGTTTATTAACTAGTAACATAGAATACGTAGGGTCTCTAGCTCTCGAATCCATCTTAACTCGGTTAATCCTAGTTTGTACTCTTATAATAAAGTCTTTTGTTACCAAATTGCTCGTTTCGGTTCACACACTTTTTGTTTATAACAGGCTCAGCTCTTAATATTCTAACCAGGAGTCGTTTCGATCCAAACGATTAGTTAGGACGATTCGATTCAATTTACAAATATCTATCAGCTTGTTACCATCTATATTTCTTCTTTTTCTTTTCAATTTTATTCTATTTATATATAAATATCTCTTATTCAAATCACTACACTTCTTATCTTCATCTAATTTATCTAATCATGTTTTTATTTTATTGGCAAGGAGTTCTTATTTCACGCAATTCAAATTATCATAAAGTCTCCGAGGTTAATGAAGAGAAAGTAGCGAATAGCCCAATATCAAGTATTGAACCAAATCCAAAACAATTCGTACGGTCTAAAAATCAGTACATTAGCACGCCAAAAAATGGTCTAAAAAGGAATATATGCTGAACATAAAAGCGAACAGAAGTACAGAGTGATTATAATTAAAGTGACCCTATTCAGATCCTTCTAGAACCCGTTCTACTTATTGAATTTTGAAGAAACTAGTATGTTCTTTATATGGGCCATAGGGAAGCGATTTCTGTAAAAAAAAAAAAAAAAAAAAAGTTCAATATTTAACCACCGGGGGGAATTGTGTCCCCTAAAAAAGGACTAAAAATCTGTCAGAATCATTAAAATTAATTCAATTACAGGATGCGCTCAACATGTGCTTCATTGATATAAATTACACAATGTACACATTATAGCGTTTTTAATGGTAGAGTGAAGAAACTCTCGAGAGATTCGAGCAACATGGCGTTTTATGTCGGCTTTCAACACAGATAAAGTCCTAATTCCTCCCCCATAAACACGATCTTTTAGGAATCACAAAAACCAGAAATCACAGGGCTTTAAGTCCGATGAACGAGGAGGCCAGGCATCCGGAATAGCTCTGAATATTACGCGATTCTCGCCAAAGTTAGCTCGAAGTAGTTCTTTGAATTGGCGCCCAATGTGGAGAATAGCTCCATTTAGCATGAATACAGTGGTCTACAAAATTGTTGTTCCTGTAAAGCAGGAATGACCTGCTGTTCAAGGGACCATATTCACAACTCCAGCTAAAGAAATATGCGTTTCATCTGAACATAGAATTTTGCAATGCCACGTGTTATCAACTACAATTCTCGCCAGAAATCGGCAAGCAAAATTAGAGCATGTTTGGTGGTCTTGAGGTTGCAGGATACGGATTCCATTTTAAAATGGATCGCAGAATGTTTCGTACTGTTGACCTCACAATTGCCAACTCTCGTGACACCAATAGAGCACTTGCTGAAGAATAGTTGGAACTGTAGGCTCTTTCAACCACACCAGTTGCGACTTCTTCGACAGTTTCATTCGCAACCGGTTTCCGCCCTCTTCCTGGAAGTACACCCAAGTATCTTCAAATTTCACAATCATCTTCTTCAAACTATTCTTAGACATTGGCCCTTTTCGCAATCCCTTTAAACGACTATATTCACGCAGTGCAGCTAAGCTATTGCTACCGTTCTGTTAAAACAATTTTACTAGAAAAGCTCGATCTTTCTTCTTTCAGGACATGATTAACGATCCCAAAGGCACACATAATGATTTTCTGGCTCTGACTGCAAGTCTCTTTATATCTTTGACTAATTTGTATAAGGAATTTTTTAAATATGCCTTTTGGTAGTCAAAATGTGAATTATTTTTTATTGAAGAAATCTTTTCCCCATGTAGCGTATATACCAAGCGCATATAAATATATATATAGCGCATGTCCATATAGCGTATATACCAAGTTTCACCAAAATCCGATACGCAAAATGATTTCTACAGGGGTCTACATATGGTAACTTTGATTATAAGCACATCGTAGATGCTTTACCTGACCTACCATGCCGCCTCTTGCTGACGGTGCTCAAGTATATTCTGATGTCTACGGGGCCCTTGGAAATAAGAATAAAGTCTAAAAAATGCCTTAAAAAATTAGAACTTTCGGTCTGAAACTACATTTGCATATTGCCACATTAAAACATACGCCTTTATTAGCGTCTATCTGCGAATCGAAACGAACAATTGGAGCAATAAGAATCAAATTCGTTGACCCTTACCAAAACACTCTCCTTGTTAGAAGCAACACAACTATCGGCAACGGATCTCATATTCTTTACATATTTTCGTAATTTTTTTCCTGCGCAACATTGCGGATCTTTAGTGGCACTCGAACCCACGACTTGATGGAGACAGCGTCGGTCACGAGCTGAAACAGTGACGATTCGGGTACTGCGGCTAGCTTGGTGAGGTGAAAATTTCAACGGGGTGTGTGTTAACCCAAAGGTAATCGAAATACGCTTCACAATGTAGCTTTCATGAGTAGAATTAATTAAAATTGTCTCGAACTCAGTTCTGACAAAACTATCTAAAATAAAATTAATAATAAATGAAATAAAGCTAATGAAGCTGAACTGCAATACCATTATATATATATATATATATACTGAAAATTTATGAAAGAACAACTTAAAACACTTAAAAAGACAAAAAACGAGAAAGAAAAGTAATAATTAAAGAAAAATAAATGAAAATATGGAACCCAGCAAGTCAAAAAGCAATATCGGGCTGAGGACCGATTAAGCGGGGTTAAACTAGTTCAATGGTACCAACCTTCCCCCTTTGCGACTTGGTAGGCTGAATTAGGAAATCCAAATTGCAAAAGAGTTCATGATTAAAAGATGCAAACAAATTCAGCGATAAAATCTACAAAAATAAAATCTATAATTCCTGGTAGGCTGAATTGGGAAATCCAAATTACAAAAGAGTTCAATGATTAAAAAATGCAAAAAAGTTTTAACGATAAAATTTACAAAATAGAAACTATCATTCTAAAAATTATCAACAGATCAAAATATAAAAATTACTTACATAAAATTAAAGAATACTGGCTGCTCCTTTGAGCGCCGATTTCAGAAAATCGGAGTTTAAAATTTTGATATATATATATATATATATATATATATATATATATATATATATATATATATATATATATATAAGCTCTTTTAAACGATTAAGATTAAATATCCATTTTATTTTTATCCAAACTAATTATTCCACACACACACATATATATATAAGGCTGTTTATTTCTTTTTGATGAGAGAGAGAGGCAATGTAAAATTGTCTCTCTCTCATCATTCTCCGCTTTAGAAATTTATCTAGATTAAAATTTTATTCAAATTTCACACGTTTGTGCTAGGATAATTAAATACAAGCGTGTTTTCATCAAAATATATGTGTCTCACAAAAAGTGTCTTTAAAAAATTAATAAAAAAAAGCAGAACATTATTAATTATTTGAAATAAACAACTATGTTATCAACCTTTTTGCAAAGACAAATTTCTAATTGGTAAAAAAAAATTATTTCAAAAAATTAAATTAAATAGCTAGTTATATTCTTTCCTTTTCGAATTTATTTCTATATGATTAAAAAAAATTATAATTCCTTTTTAAAAGTACATAAGCAACATAAAACTTTATTCGAGGCACATTTAAGACATTCTATTTATTACTTTTTTTCCATCATTAGAAGAGACGATTTCTTCATCCCTTTTTTCCCCTTTCAATCTTGTGTCTCTCTTTTTCTTACCCAAGAATTATATCACATACAACAATCTTTTAGAGCCTTCACTTATCATCAGCGATAATTATCATCGCCGATAAGCACGATTAAATCGGCAAAGGATAAAAAAAAGTCATTTAAACTCTGCTAAAAAAAACTATTTTAACCTGGAGACGATTTATTTTTTCTCCCATCTCGCAGACGATTTTCTCACAGAAACAACGAAACCAAACGACAATTTAATGGCACGATTTTCACTCATTCCGAAGCAGAAGAGGGGGTAAAAATAGGGGTGTACGGACAGCAACAGACACTGCAAAACCGAAACCAAAATCTCAAAGGAACAGAATGCGGTAGTACTTCATGTTTGTAAACTTTCCACCCGGCAACCCTTCGAGTAGAGTTGAGTTGCGTTGCGTCACCCGTTTGGAGGGGGAGGCGACTTGGGAAAGCCCTAGGTCAATGACTGCCCCGAGTAAGAAAAGGTCACAAGCTTTTACCAGCTCCTTGGGAACGCCTCCCTCCAAGCCGCATTCATGAAAGAAGGGGGGGGGGGAATATAAGGTAAGAATTAAATTCAGAGGGGCACTTATTCGGTGAAAAAACTCCATGCACCCCCAACGTGGTAAAAGTTCGAGAGGATTTTTTTCCTCTTCTCATTTTTTTTTCTCTTTCGTCGTAACATCTGGATGAAGAAGCAGTGAGGAAATAAAATGGTCAGCAAAGTCTGTCTTTACTAATAATAATGAATCATGGATTTCTTAACATGCACTTACGTTGCAGAGAGCATGTATAAAATGATTTCTGACTTGAAAGGATTTTGTTTCATCAATGGCATTCAGACATAACGTTAACTAGGTTTTTCATATGCTATAAATTGATTTAAAAAAAATACCCATCCTATTAATTGATTGATGGTTGCTTTTTCAAAGGGTACTGAGTTTTTAGAGGACAATATTGCACAAGGTGTTTGCGGAACTTTGTAAAACATAATAGTTATTTAAAATGTTAATATTATCAGAGAAATTAAAACAAAAGTAAAACTATGAGTTTGTTTTTCAGAAAAACGTACAGGGGGAAAAACAATGTTACAGTACTAAAAATCAACAATTCTAAAAATTTGGGAGTGGCGATTCTTCTATAAACACATTCACGAACAAATTTAAAATATTTCTTCTTTGAATCTCTTTTTACACTAACAAGAATCCTGATAATACAATTTATTCATATTTTTATATATTTAAACATAATATTATGACTGTTGAAGTCATCGTTTATTTATTTAATAAGGGAAATAATCATGACAATTCCTCCATCATTAGCAACAGATAGTAGGAATCAGTGGCGTACTCGTGGGAGGGGGGGGAAGGTGCGAAGGGACATATGCACCCCCAAGAGTTTTTCTCAAAATTGAAATGTTTCAGGTAAACTCTATTATGCTATCACAGATATTCTAAATTTTAAATATTAGAATTTTTTTTCTCCTCATGCTGACATTTTTTTTTTTCATCACGAAGAGAAAAAAGGATTCCGACTCAGCAGATACCTGAGAAAAGACTAAAAAAATGTACCCTCCCTTCCAAAAAAAAAAATGCAAATTTTATTCTCATTTCATCTGAATTATTTTTCTTAAATGATCTTTTTACTTTTTAAATTTTTATAACTTGATAAAATTCTATCAATACGTGAACAGTTTTAAACAGGGGAAATAAGACTGATGTAACGTATTATTTACTTTTTACCAAGCGATAAATATTTGACTGCTCTAACCGTACTGTCCGTGAATGTGTTAATTAAGTATATTAGAGCTACAATGTATAGTTTAAAATATTTAAAACAAGAATAGAACTAAAAGTTGAAGACTCTGTCGAAATGTTTCTCGCAATTACAGGGCAAATGAAATAACTATATACAAGTATAACAGAGTCGTCATCAAGGATGAACTGTCTGTGTAAAAGACTAATTCTTCAAAGTTTGAAAACAATGCCTTATTTTTTTTTTTTAAAGATAAATAATTTCAGCTCAAAATGGTAAGTTTCTAACAAGATCAAATTTACTGGTTACTATACTTCCGTTAAGCTCACCATATATTTTTGATAATTATTTTATTACATTTTGCTATCTGAAAGTAAGAATGTTTTTTGAGAAATCAAAATATCAATTCAACGACTGAAAGGATATATAAGAGCACGACTAATAAATTCAAAATTCATACACACACATTTTTTTTATCAAATGCATCACGACAAAGTTACATCAATATTCAAATTTATTACTTAAAGAATGAAATAATATGTATGATATGGGTGTGAGAGAGAGAGGGAGAGAGAGAATACAATTATATATATATATTTGTTAAGATAGAAATAAAATATGTAAATTGAACTATATTTTTAAAATTTTAATGTATAGCATTTTAAATATGTTTGAAAGTTAAATAAAAGCAGGAATAGACAAACGGATTTTTTTTTTTTTTTTTTTTTTT
>BMAW01039238.1:0-11235 GCA_019974015.1 Nephila pilipes | reverse complement strand
GACAGAGTGAGGCAGAAATAACTCTCCTATTTCCCACTATCACTGTTTTGGTATTAAATGTGCACCATAAACTGAGAATTCATTTGAATAACAGATGTATTACCGTTTCAGTAGCCATAATGGAGAAGAAGGGTCAGTCTTGTGCTTTCGTGATAGATGTGTATTTCAGAAATGGGGACTCTGTCATCACTTCACATTAATTTGATCGAAATGTGATAGTTCCCGATTTGAAAGCCACCTTATTATAGGTCCGAAATTTACAAAGAACAAGTTAGGCTTTAAAGAGTAAACCTTTTGGAAGACCTCATAGCTTAAAACAAGACCACAAACTATCATAGCCTACAGCAAGTCGAATCAATGAGACAAAACTTCCTCTGATCTCGCCAAAGTTTATCTCGTAAGCATGCAACTGTTATGGGGATTCCTGATCTTTATGTAAGAAGAAATTTGCACTTAGGCCTGAAGTTCCCGACTTAAAAAATTATGGTCATGCAGGAACTTAATAACCATGAATGGACTAACGGCAGTGCATCTTCTAAGGCTATTCTGCAAAATGTTCCATATGAAATTATTTATCCCTCTGGTGAGGAAGCTTATTTCCCTTTGACACAGTGTGTGAACAAATATAACTTTCGCTATAGGGCTTAGAACAATCCAAAACAAATCCATGAATGACATGTCCACAGTAATCGAGGTACTGTGTTGTATGCAACACAATACCTCGATTACTGTTTGGGATCATAGGCCTATAATTTTTAAGGAGAATAGTAATTCAGTTGTATGATAATGGGAATTTGGCTGTGGGGTTCCAACAGGATGTGTGGATCCAACAGACCACATAGCCAGAATATTGCTGGACTTGCTGAAAGAAATGTTTCCGGAGCGTCTGATCTCACTATGAAATAAAATTTCATGGCTGGAGACTATTTTCTCTGGGGGCATCTAAAGTAATAAATCTAATAGAATAGACCAAATACAATCAAGGAACTCGAATCTGCTATGCAATAAGAAATTGCTGTAATAGCCCTAGAAATTACTTGGAGGGTGATGGGAAACTTCTGAGTGAGACTTCAGAAGTGCACAGACAAGGAAAGTCGATATTCGGACGATATCATTTTCAAAATGAAGTGAAGGTGAATATAAAAGATGAAATGATAACTATTGTTCTTTCAAATTATGAAATAAAATGTTGAATAACATCTATTATTGCTTTATTATTTGGGGAGTTTATTAATTGGGGAGTTATTTCCACAGAACACTACATTCGGCAGAAGCCAATGTCATAGACGTATTTAGAATTAGCTTATAACATTAAAACATAAGCGGTTCTCTAAAAATATTGCAGTTTGTTTATTTCTCTATAGACTCCTGTCTTTCCACAAAAATATAAACATTTATTCTTATAAAAACAATTCATTTAAATTTCCTCCTAATTCTTTGATGAACTTAGCGATTTATTTTCGGAGTGGTTCTAAATTGTTCAAAACATCCCTTTAGTAGCCAACTCTAGTACTTAGCTAAAATCCTTCTATATTAGATAAGAATTTTGGTGTTTAGATCAATTATTCTTTTATCTATCAATAGTAGATATCTTAAATATTTTGAAATAATTATAGGGCACAACTATTTTGAGCGATAATTTTAATTTATCGTTTTATCAACTCCAAGATAATCAAATCATCAACAGATAAAGTATCATACGGATTATGAAATATAATATATACAGATATAATGAATTATAATCTAAATATTTAAAATTATATGGTAAAAATGAGATTTGTAATTTGAAATGGTATTAATTCGAAATAGTAAGAATATATATACACTCAACTATTTTTACATGGTCTTTTTTTACACGATTTTGAAATAACACGTTTCTCCAATATACCTTCACGAATTTTGTTCTAGCACGAATTTCCTAATTTGTTTGTAATTCTAATTTTTACAGTGTAATCAGAAGATGGTTGGTTTATGCCCCCACATGTGTGAGTGACTTGGTATACATCATATCTGTTAACTTTGTATATTGAATTTACGAGTGCTAAATGAATTTTATAATGATTTTAATCTTTATTTCGTTGTACTTCAACTTGAGCATAGCATTTCAATTTCCAGACAAACTGGACATCCATCACGTCACTCCTTTGACTATATTTATTCGCTAATATTGTCAATTATGACTGAATTAACATGTTATAACATTTGAAATTTTTCCTTAAAAATCACAATTTCTGTCATGCAAGATATATTTTCACAAATTTCTATGCATTTTCCATTTGATAATTCAAGTAGATAATAAAGAATTTGAAGGTGAAATTCAGTTATTAATATCTTATTTAATTCACGAGGGCTTATAATTTGCTACAAGTATGAAAACTTCAACGTAATCTTAAGTTTTGAGTAGCATGATATCAAGAATTATATAAGTAACATGAAAAAAAAATAGCCGCTAATACCAGACTTTGTAACAACAAAAAACCAACAAGGGAGAACGAAATTCTTCATTTGAATCAAATCCAACAGTTATGCTAGACATATCTGACACATCTATTGATGATATGATTTTTGATCCAGTTCTTAATAAACGTGCACGCTTGTTATCAAGCAGCTTTTATAAGTACAATTTCTAATAATTGATGTGATAAGATAAGGCAAGGGTGCATAAATATGTTATGTATACATTTAAGGTAATTTTTCAAATTTCAATGAGCACAACTGATATATGGTGACTGCCTACCTTCGAGACCAAAATTTTTAAAAAAACTAATTTTTGCACATTTTTTTGTGTTGTTAGTATAAATAGTACATAAAAATAAGAAAACACATAAAAAAATTTTAAATAAATATTGTACTTTTTGATAAATTGGTCGTTTTCAAGGAAATTTCAGCATATTTTGACTGAAACGGCTAACACCATATTAAAATTTCTAATGCAGCTACATCACTTTCCTTTGCACACAAAATACATATAACAATTTTCTTCAAAATGAACCAAAATCTAAGTGAAATAATAAAATTTAAGAAATCTACAGGTAATCGCACCTTTTAACATGGACATTTTTGCAATTTTTTCAACTTTATCTTTACATAAACAGTCCTAAATAAAAATATATTCCCCCTACATCAAAGATTTTGGTCCATTTCATTAAGAATAGAATATAAAACATTCTCAGAAAATTTCAGGACATTATCTCCATTATTTCTTGAGATATCATGTAAATGGTTTCAAATTTGCTTCAAAAACACTATTTTGAGAAAAACACAATTAAAGTTTTATGTTGCAGTGAAAAGCCACTTACCCCATTCAAAATAATCTAAAATTCCCCGGGATGATATGTCAAGCCTTCTTTTTTTTCCTGCTGCAAAATTTTTATTTTCCTCCTAGCACGTGCTTTTTTCCTTTGTAATTTTACAAGGGGTAATGAATGTCTTTTTGCATCGGTGATACGTCGAAAATCATACTGCTTCAAAATACGGAGCATATAATTACCGACATTTAGCTGCAATTTATTCATTACCTCAATGAAACCACTGGCACCTTCATTAAACTGAAGAACAGCTAGGTAAGCACCTAATTGCAAAGTTTGCAATTCTGTAATATGTTGTTTTGGAATAATATTCCAAAAAACACCATTAAAACTTTCATTGGCATTTTGTGTCATGCCATGCAAACACTTTTTTAATAGGGTTTGGTTGCATAATTTCATATAGGTTGGCTTAATTATGTTTATGATATTTTGTGAAAGTCCAGTGGATTTATCAGGTAATGTTTTACCCTGAGCTTTTGCGTTTTGAAATTTGCACCAGCTGTCTTTTCCCTGCGGACACTGACCATGCATAGGAAAATCTTTACTAGAACAGCAGTGGTAAAAGGCAGCAATAACTGCACTTTGCATGCTTTCTAAATTGTTTATGTTACTGCGAATAGCAATTCCATAATAATTCCATGGGACATCATTTCGACATCCAATACTTTTCCAGTATCAATGGATATGCAGCTAACGCAACCATTGTGAGATGAGTAGCCCCGTTTCTGCCAAGTCCCATCCATTGACACTCCGCAGTAACTTATATCTGTTAATGGTTTTTCTTTTCGAATTTTATCTGCTGCATTGAGCATGCTTTTCTTAGCAGCTTCAGATGCAGCGCGTAGAATTTTTAGCTCTTGATTTCTAAAAGCTCTTTTAGACAAAAAAGGCAAGTCTAACATGCTAAACAGTTTATTTCCAGCTGTATAGCCCTTGCCGATGAGTCTTAACGCATATACAAGAAGAGCATTTGCCGATGAGTCTTAACGCATATACAAGAAGAGTATTTAAGTTAAATGCATTATTAATCTTTTCAGATGACACAAATACCTTAACAAAATCACAGTTCTTACATTTTATATATGAATTTGAGCATATGCCAAATCTTGAATCCTCTGTCAAGCTGAGGTTATCCTGGAAACAAACAGGGCAACACAATACTGCAAATACAGATATTAATGTTCTAATATCATATATACGATGGCCAAATAGTTCACTAGAACCTTCAGAATATATATTATCAGAAAAAGTTTGCTTCAAGCCCTCAAGTTTTGAAGCACTTGCTGTTTTCTGCTCATCATTCCTTGCAGTTGAAACTTCATTTTCATGTTGAGCATTGTTTAGTGTCGGTTTCTTTGAGTACTGATTTCTTGAAAATCTTCGTTTCTTTGGGCAGTAATTTTTGCAGTGTCCCATATTTATGTTACTTTGAATAGCTTTTAAGTAAAATTGCAATTCAAAATATAAGTTATTTCAGTAAAAAAAAAACAATCAGAAATACGAAAACAAAACACACATTCAATTGTAAACAGAAGCTATTTGTTGCCAATTCTCGGCAACAAATCAATAAACTAAACTGTACAGTAGTGTCTAAACCACTAGAAATATTATTAAAATATTATTTATAATTTAAAAGAAAAAGGAAAATGTAGAAATAGAGTTAAAAAATGCAATTATGTACAACTTCCGGTTAGAGAATGCTACTTCCGGCTCTCTTTTGCAGCTGACGATGGTTTTTAAAATTGCTATATCTTTATTTCTATTTCACATAAATTAAAAAGGAAAACAGATTTGAGAAGAGAAATGTTGAAACTAAAAGATTATTAAAGAAAAAAAAATTGACCCAAGTGGTCAAAAACTGACATTTGTACGTAGGCAGTCACCAATTTTCTTACACTTATAAATAACACTTTTTGATAGTATAAATATATGCAATAATAGTATTATTTTTACACTGATAGTATTATTTTTATAAACATATGATATACCAACATATTTTCCTGAAAATTGAAATGGCTGAACATTTTTATTTCATTTCAATATTATTATTATGCTAAATTATGCATAATGATGTTAAGCAAAATGTTTCATGGTAACAGAAGGAGACATCCTATAAGAATGGTAAATTGATTTTACTAATCACTGTTTATGAAATTCAAAGTATTTGTGATAATCACTATTAATAGAGTAGAGAAATTGTAATAAATATATAAGGGTATCAATCAGAGAATAACTTGTGTAGTTTGAGTTGCTTGACGTTTAACCTGAGGAATATTTACATGTGTATGTATTCTTAATTTTTCTCTTGAAAACTATAGTCAAGAATTGTGTGTTTAATTTTTTATATAATCCTAGTAAAAGTAATGTTAATATGAATATTATTAACGTTATGCTTTAGTGGAAAACTGTATGGTTTAATAGAAAAAATTGACAAAGAAACCGAAAAAAGAAATCGCTTCGTTCAATGCTGTAAAATTTTAATCTTATGATGCAGTTATCCAGTTTAAGGAGGGGTTCAATGACTGTTAAAAGATTTTAATAAGATGAATATTGAAATTCCTGGGTTTTTTTTAGGAGTGTATAAGCATTTAGACAAACGCACTATTCACAAATCTATATTCGCAGTGCAAAGAACCACACAGAAATATTTTACGAGCTCTCAAAATAAAAAATAGTGTTATGGAAGATGAAGATGTTGAGCATTATAAATCTGGTGCGCTTTAATAATGGGAAAAGTGTTTTTCGTGTAAACACATTTGTTTAATGTTATTTTTATCTATTTTCAAAATGAGTTATTATATTTTTCATTACTGCGAAACACAATGAACTAAAATGTTAAGTATCAATGAACCTGAAATTTTATATACATGTGTTTCAAATACTTACACATAGAACAGACTGTTATTGTGAGTTTATATTGAGCTGAAGTTTTTTTATAGTGCAATAACGCGAAATTTGCAAGGCCTTTTAAAGAAAATTTCAGTGTTCAGAAACTCGCAATCCCATAGTTTCTTTAGTAATGGCTATATTATCAAAGTAATAGTCTATACTCTAGATAAGATTATATTCCTTTTTATAAAATTTACAAAATATCAATATATTTCTTTTTAGTTCAGTTATCATGTTTTGGGAAAGCCTTAATTTTTGCTTTGTTTTGTATAAAATAACCCTGGATAGTAAAAATATACTCCAGCAAAACTTTTCTTGTGTGATTTTCTTATTTTTGAACCACATAAGATCATAAAATATGAATTTGTAGGCAAAATTCAAATTAATTCAAAAATTTGTCTTCGAAAGTGCACTGTTACCTAAATACATGAAATTATTAGCGAGATGATAATTCAAAATGTTAACCTGCTTTCCGCACTCAATTTCAAAATTTATTATTTCCTTACAATGCTCGATTTATAATTTCAAATCAAAATATATTTTTACATTAACTTATTTTTCATTATAGTATTTGATAACTCATATTATCAAAACAATATTACTTTCCCCCTTTTTTTATGTTTTTTCGAGTGAAAAAGTTATATATACTTTTAAAAGCAAAATCAGTTGAAAAGAAATGAGCTAAAAATTTGCTGAACTCACTTAACATTTGGGTATATTTTTTTAAGATTAGAATTCCGGAATAGATAAAATTCAGCTTTAAAAGTTCTATTATTATTATAATTAAGCTAATTATTTAATCTATTAACATCCTAATTCACTTCCATTTGAGACGCTAATTAATTTTGCTCAAATTTAATGACAATTGTGGTAAATCTTTAGGTTGTCTCATTTTTCCGATGACTGTATGTTCAAATTGCATCATTATGCCCATTACATCATGATCTATATTCTCCATTTCATAAAATTTTTATTAAATGAAACGACAGTTAATAACAGTCCTTTTAAAA
This sequence comes from Nephila pilipes, assembly GCA_019974015.1. Lineage (NCBI taxonomy): Eukaryota > Metazoa > Arthropoda > Arachnida > Araneae > Nephilidae > Nephila > Nephila pilipes. Next base: position 4,028 of record BMAW01039238.1, on the reverse strand, counting down.
ACATTTTTTCAATTTTATAACTTTTTTGCTTAAAATAGCCCATTGCAGGCAAATGTATTGTTTCCATATGTAAAATAAGTAACATTCTGAGATAATTATAATTAGTAACACAATGTGACAAAATGTGCGTTGCTATAACTCTATCATAATTCATAATCATTCCCAAAGGTTCATCTACATTAGGCTGTTTATACATCGCTACTAACATTTAACTGTATCTGTGAAAATTTGTATCTTGGTATGGATGAAGATTGTTTAAATTAGATGTTATGTAAATAAGATAATAAAGCGGTCTGTTAATGTCTGTATTTGCGGTAGAATCAATAGTTGTTTCGGATTTTCTCGCTCGAGCATTATATCGGAACGAGTACGAGTATCTGAAATGCAAAGGAAGAATTTATATATTGAAAGACTGAAGAGTTTAAAACCTTATATGAATTGATATCTTGAGTCAATAATAAATAATATATTCTTAATGATATTTAGGATTGGAAATAAATCATTTTGGACAGTATTTTGATAGTTGTTGTGTTCTAATAAAATGTTATGAAAAAATAGTTTTTGTTAAAATAGTAGAAATATACTTAAATAATTTTAACAATAATTTTACACCAAATACTACATATACTATGTGTTCTAATCCATATTTTAAATTTCAGGAAATGCAAACTGTATTAAAGGCCGAAAATATGTTTAATTTAATTTTAGCCTTTTTCTTAAACGCGAAATGAAACAAAACGTCCGTATTGATCAATATAGCACTAATAACATAAAAAATTATATTTACATCCTTTCGAAAAATAAAAATATTAAATGAGCTTCAGAAATTATCATTCCTATATATTGCACTAATAAACAGTGCTATAAGTGAACATGTAGTAGATATTTTGAAAGCATATGGTATACTTATAAAACAAAGAGTCTAATGTTTACTTATTAAACAAAGAGTCTTACGTAGCTTAGAGTTATTTTTTAACTTTTAAAGTATGAAATTTCATCTTTGATTAAACATAGAGCTCTCACCGTTACATAAATGTACAGTAAACTGCCTTGTAATCATTTTTTCAGATTTTCGGAGACTTCAACATGGGTGGGATTTAATTTCAACAAGAAAACGCTGCATGCCATAAAGACATTACAACTATGATGTGATTTAGAAACAATAGTATAGATATCCGGGTATGGCCTTCATAATCTTCGAATCCCATCCCAACAGAGCTCTTCTAGAGTATTTTCCAACGCAAAGTTAAGTAGTACATAATTAAATCAAAGGTGATGTTTCAATAAATATTGAATAAAATCATTCACATGAATAAAACACTATGTCTCCAATATAGAAGAATGTCATCAACGGCCATCAGAAGTTATCTGAATGATGTTGGTGTTTACGTAAGTCCAAGTATATTCAGTAGAAGATTAACAGATGCGGGACTAAGAAGTAGATATTCCACGAAAAAAGCCAGTGGGGATAAGAACACATTAATTGGACAGATAATCTGTAGTCGCAAGTTTTCTGGAGTGAAGAAACTAAGATGTCGTTGTTTGGTAATGATGGATGAAAATATTTAAGACGTAGAATAGGAGATGAGATACATTCTGACTGCAGTCAGGTAATTGTGAAGAATCCACTTAGTGTTATGAGTTGCTCATACATGTCAGCAGATGGTATAGGTCGTCTTCATTTGTTCAAGGTATACTGAGTGCTAGAAAATACATTATCTTTATTCTGGAACCAAAACTTCTACCTTCGATCAGGGATCACTTTCCCAATAATGCTTTATTTTTTTACTGCTGGATTCTGATCCCTGCCACACAGCAAAATTATCGAAAGAGTGGTTTTAAACAAAGAGCATTCAATTGTTGTGCTAGCCAAAAAAACAGTCCTGACTTGAATCCCATCGAAAATATTTTGCACCGTTTGAAAACACTTGTCCGAATGGGGCACCTATCAAATAAAAGGGAACTAAGTGAAGCTATAATTGTATGCTAATGTAATAACGAAATAAAGAGCTTAAAAATATTCATCAGCTCAATAAACCTCTATGTTAAGCTGAAATAAAAAATAAAGGCTACCCTAATAAGTACTAATAATTCAATGTAATCACAGTACCTAATGTATATCAAAAATTATTGCAGGTTAACTTTTTTTTATTGCTAACACTTGAATTTTGTTTTTTTGAATTGAACTCAGTACTAAAATGTCTTTAAAATGATACATACGATTTTGTATTTTGTGATACATAACCTTTCCTATAAGCATAAAATAATTTAAGAAATAAGAATTTCCAACAGTGTACACAATTTTGACCACCAATGTATACATTCCCATCAGAATGGTATTTTACAATCGGCGGATTCTTAAAGGGTGCGTATTACTTTTGTGCATGGCTGTATGTTATATATATATATATATATATATATACAGCCATACACAAGATATATATACATATATATATATATATATATTCGTGAAAATTTAAGAAACTTCTAATCAACAAATTGGAAATATAGTTACTAATTATCAATTCTGTGAATGAGTGACGTAATCTTAAATAGTATTTCTCCAAAAAATAAAATTTAAATTCTGAAACAGTTAATCAAATATATATAATCTGAGTTTTATATTACTTACTCGAATAAGTAATATAAAGTTTTTCGTAAAATAAAATAAAAAACGAGTCCGAAAAAATTAAAGTAATATGTTGTATGAATTTTCTTTATATAAGTAAGGTTTACTTTACAAAGTAAAAGAAAGTATATTAATTTCCTATAATATAGATTCATTAAATTTCAAAACCCTGAAATTAATAACTTGAAAATTACAATTAAATGACTTATTTAATAATTACAATTAAATGACAAAATAAACATATTACAATTAAATGACAAAAAATGGCAGACAACAAAATGGGAGATAAAGATCAATAATTTGCAACAAATTGCAAATTACTTAATTTGAGTCAAACTTTTATTTATTTATTTTAGATTATATCCAAATTATAGAGGTATATTTTTGAACATATAATGATAAATGAAAACAAATAATTTCGTAAAATACTTTAATTTAAACAAATATTTCATTTATAAAGTAAATTTTGAACACAATCATTATTCTTATTAAAAAGGGCTTCTTAATTCAATTTCTTCACAAAAGTTTTAAAACTCATTGCATTTCATATGAAAGTGACATAGAACCTTGTGAAAAACTTTTTTTTAAAAAAATAATTAGATATTTATAACAAAGATAATTTTTTATACCCGATTTGAATACATATTAAAATGTTCTTTTAAGTAAAGAAATCATTTTGAAAAAATTATTTTACTTTTTTTTCAAAACATATGGATATTTTAAGCTTTCTGCTATTTTCTGAAATTTTAATACTTTTTAATATTATTTTTCTCAATTTCTTATGAGGTATTTCTCACATTCTTGTACATGCTTTAATAATAGTTTTGTTAATAACATTTTTACAATTTGTTTCTATCATTCACTATACAAAATAAGTTTAAGAAAATCTATATCTAGTTTTATAAATAGTTATTTATAATTTTAAAAATATATATTCATCTAAATCCTTACTCCATACACATAATTATATATCATATTATACGAAATACACAGAAAAAATTTCTCTACATTCAAAAGCCTTAGCTTATCATTTATATGACCTTTATGAAAAAAAAAAAAAATCGAATTTATCTTTTATCAATCATTTTGTTTACTTTTAATCATTTTGTTGAAAGTCAATAAAATTATTCAGCATACTGCTAAAATCATTATATTTAACTGGCTAATTAATGTTCATAGATCTATGAAATTTTGAACATATATTTAGAAAGAATCACACAATTAAAATATTGTTCGATATTTTCATCATTTTTGGGGTACTGTATCCTATTAAAGCAAATTAATGCAACTGATATTATAAAAAGTTAATATGCATGTCCAAGACAGAAGTTTCTATAATTTTTATCTCTCAATGTTATTTATTTTTCAAGCCGTCTGATTTTGACATTATTCTAAAGTA
>BMAW01039236.1:37198-52647 GCA_019974015.1 Nephila pilipes | reverse complement strand
TTGATCTAACGCAGTGCAGGTTATATTGCATCGTTATTTAATTTATTATAAATTCTGCAAATTTTACTTTAGGTTTTGGATTGAAAGCAGCAATTCTCTCATATTCAGTTTAGGAGAGAAAATTTCTCGAAAAATGTAATCAGGTTATGTGGTTATCATATTCAAGCTCACAGTTTTAAAACTAATTATAAATAGAATTAAATGAAATTAACTTATTTATAAAAATATTTAAGAAAATAGAAAACATTTGTTGGAGAAGAAAGAAATATATTGCGACTGTCTTTCTGTTTATCTCTCGGTTAAAAAAATCAGTATCATTCATTTTAGTAATTAAGGTCCATCCACCTATTGGCCAAATATTACAATTTTCTATTCAAACACGGATATTTAACCTTTCTTTCTTATATAATTCTTACCAATGTTAAACACAAATAAATATTTTCAAAAAACCAGATTCTTTAAAAGTATTCAAATAAAATTTTGAATTATATTAAAATGTTTACTAAATGTAACATCTGTGCTTTTCAATTTCACATGATAAGCAATATCGTTTAAAATAAAACAAATTTAAGGTTTATGTCACATAATCACAGTTTATTTGATTTTTAGAAAGGGTAAATGCTTACACTTATATATTATGCTCATTAAAATAGCTACAATATATATATTACGTTTAGTAACATTCAATAATTTTTTATTTCACAAACCAACATAATTAATGTTTTAATTAAAATATTAAGAATCAATATGTAACATTGGTAAAAAAATATACTATATATTTTATAAACTTGAAATATACCAAATATTAACCATTCTTCAGGAATTTGGAGGAAAAGTAAAATTTAAAGGAAAAGGTACATTTCAAAAAGAAGTCAAAGAACCAATTTCAGTCCTTTTCAGAAGTGATATAATAAATGAGATAATGATTTATGAGATGATACAAAAATTAAATAAATATTGAAAAATGTGAAAGCACCAGGATCCTATGCTCCTGTAGAGATGACACGTTAAATTCTTTTTCAGAATTTCACCTAAAGGAAGTATATCAGCAGAATGACATTTTATTTACATTTGAGTTGAAAGAAAAAAATAAATTACCCCTAGACAAGGGAGACCTTCCAAGCGCCTTTCTTGGTGTCTTCTTGGTTTGCCATCTTCTTGGCTGAGAAACAGAAGTCTTCGGGTTTGCGATATTTTCTTACATTGTTCTGTCATTCGAAAGGATCCAATGGTTCTATTTCCTTTGGTCTGCGCTAAAGTTACTGATGCAACGGTATTTTTCAGGTTCAATTTGATGACAGAGGACTATATGTCAAATTCAACGTTGTGATGGTCTCCAATATATTTTTTGATTGTCTGGAGAATTGGTCGACACTCTGTTTCATTGTGAAAATAGCCATATTCATCATTTCTGATTCTTAATAGTGGTTAGGATTTGTTCTTATTTTTTTTTTTTTTTTTGCAGTTTCTTTTTTCTTTGTTTGTCTATCATTCGATGGAAGACTGCTTTATATAACGGAAGCATAATTCATGCAGAGAGAAAAAAAATGTCGTTCGAATGACATTGATTTTTTTTTCTACATCAGATTTATTCATCTGAGGTCATTTGCATTGTGCAATTTCTTTTTCCAAGAAAGCTTTGAACCTCCATTTCAAATCCAATTGAGTGGACCTGGATCCTACCTGCTTTAATCTGTGATGCTTCAGATAATCATACAATTTCTGATGTTAAAATGATTAATTTGTCGTAAGCAAAGTCAAGGAATTTAAAATCGTATTCACATGCGCAATGCAAATTTATACCAGAGTAAAATTATTTAGCGATGAATTTCTTAAATATTATAATTATTGTTAATTCAACTATATTTATTCAAATTTCGGATCAAGGCTAACACGTGAAATAGTTTGGGTAATGATTGATAAAGGAAATGAAATGGGATTGGAATTTATTGAGTGAAATTTGCTGGGGAAATAATAAATCTGGAACGTCATGTGCTAAAATGCAATGCAGGATAAGAAAAATGAAATCGGATGCAGAACTTTATTCAGTTAAATTAATTATCCTTACACACATACAAAAAAACATATTTGGCAACCATTTGGTGACTTTTGAGTAACTTGGCAGCTTTGGCAACAAATAGAAAGTACTCGAAGGCGTTAGAACCTAAGCGAAAAATTGAACAGTAAGAAACTTACGAGTTTTCCATAAATTTTCACAAGTGATTTCACTCCTGGTTAGAAAAATTATGAATACGCCAAAAGCTACAGTCAGTCGGAGGAGGAATGGACCTGTTTACGGAATCAATTGTCTGCGGACTTAGCTTTGTAGACGGATCGGGTAATTGTGACCTCATGAAGTCTGCTGAAGATTCGGCCTGAAACAAACGGAACTATATCGGGTAGTCTTTCTTTGGAGACTCAGTTGTGGAGATAGATCGGAGGATCGATCGAAAGCTGTTGGCTTTCGCAGTGAAGCGAATTGTGTAAATTTCTGAAGAAGAAACGTGAATCATCTGGGAATCGTCAGAGCTTACCCTGAAAGAGCAGAATGTTGTTGCGAAGGTTGTCTGCAGTGAAGAGTAATAAGTTGGTGAGCTGAACAGTGCTGAAATAACTGTGACAGAACTTAATATGTGCTTTGTTCCTGTATCTGTGTCATTGAATTAGGAAAGTCCTGTGTGTCTGCTATTGTCTAAATTGTGCTACCTGTTTGTCATCTTGAAGATTTAGAATAAATCATCATTTGTCTTTATCGTCCATTTTGGACTTGATTTTCACTCCACACATATTCTTGGAGTAGAATAAGTTTGATTCATATCAATATATATATATATATATATATATATATATATATAAGCACATTAGCTAAACCAAGAGGCAGAGTGGACTAAAAAAAACCAATAAAGAAATTAACTATGTTTAGGTACGGTACCGCATACGATGATATGTAGCTAGACGTAATGTAGAATGTCGGAGGGGGATAAAGTATGTCGACTGTGTTAGCATTTCTGGGAAAACGATTGCAGTTTAACGATTGCGAACGGAAAACGATTCAGTTTAAACACTGTTGAGTTGAAGCATAAGAAGAAAATATGGAACAGTCAATCGATAGAAAAGATAGAGAAAGGTCAAAATTTCCCAAAGAGGGACTGCTCACAGATTCGTTTTATCACGTTGGAGTGAATTTCAAACTGCAGGATTACCATTCAGATGGTTAAGCAGTGATCGTACACGAGCAACCGCACCTGAGTACAAATTGCCTTACAGACCAGAAGGAACAGGTGGAGACCACGGGTAATATCGCGAGACACACAGCACAGACAATTGGAAGACTGATATCAACTTTTACCTTGGCCAGGAGGCGGCACAGTGGTTAACTGTTTGCCCGATGACCTGTACGGTGTGTACCTATAGCGCCTGCTGATTGAAGAATGCGTTTTCTGTGGTGCTGAGAAACTCCAAAATTGAACACATTATAAGTGGTATCGAGTACTTTTTGCGGATGAGAGCATATTTCTTCTGAGTAGCGATTCTGGATGCACACACATCTGGAGAAAGCGGGGAACCCACAGTAATATCCCCAACGTCATCGAAAGAGACATATTTGGAGGTCTTGGTGTTCTCATTTATGAATGCATCCATCTTAGTTGCCATACAGATCTTCATATCTTTGATTGAGGTTCAGTTGAGTCTTCAACTAGATACGAGTTTTTTTTATCATGTGTATCGAAAGAAGATTACATAAAATATTTTTATTTCTAATACTAACCATAAGTCCAAACATAAAGTTAAATACATGAAGGTGAATAGTGAAGACTCCAGATATAATTTTATATTAGAATGAAATAAAGATAAAATATATACTATATATAATTCGGCTGTTCTGTGTATATTCAAAACAAGATGAGGAGTAGAGAAACTAAAGAAAGGTCTAGAAAATGAATGCTTTGACAAGAACATGTAAAAGTGTATTGGTAATCTTGTTTGTCATAAATTTATCAAGCAAATACATGAGGTAAATTTATAATTAAAAAATAATAATACATGAAGCATTTTAAGCACTTAACACTACTGATACAAATATAGTTTAGGTTTAATAATTTGAAACAAGAAATGTAAACTTGGAATACTCGTGAGACGTTGAGTAGAAATTATATTACTCCTTTGCTGTAAATCGAAGTGAAAGACAGTTTATCATACCACATTACATATTTGTAACCATTATGGCCCGATTTTTGATACACTCTGAAACCTCATATGCGGTTTTTTGTCGTTGAAATCATTTTTAAAGTATTGTGCCGTACCCCACTGCCATATATATCTAATCTGCGAAACGACCACTAAACCGTTTTATTTGAAACGGTATTTTGAATGTTGTTCTAAGTCATTGAAGTCTATCTGTAATGATTGCCTGACAGATTCGTTTTTCGTCCACAATTTTTACAAAAACACATTTTTTTCTATATATACCGGGATATAATTTTAGATAAAATACTTGCTGTTTCCAAAATTTTGTATGTCTTTCAAAATGCTGAAGTCTCTACTAAGTAAAAATGTATAATCGATAGTCTTTCTGCAAATTGATGCAAACAGAAATTTTGAAATACAATACTGAACGAAATATATCTTATTTGTAACCTCGTACAGATTACAGTATATAGCAGGCATATTATAAAATATTCATATGTATTAGCAAATAATGATGCCTGCATCATAAAAAAACATCAAGATTTATTTTTTTTACTCTTAGTTGGGTGATTTTTATCATAGTTTTGCTCACCACAGATAAATTTTAGTTTTATTTAATATTTTGTAACTTTCCATCATTTCAATTCATTATTTTGTTTTTTAAACTTTAAATTCTTTAACAGTTACTATACATAAATTATAATTATCCAAATCGTTTCTAGTTCGAAACACAGATGAAACCTCATTTATCAGAACAGTATACTATTAAATGTAAATAGTTATAAGGAACGAATTGCAATACTAATAATTCGAGGCATAATCAGTAGATTAATATGTACAAAGAATTTCGTCTTACTGAGTGAAGTTTTATTCTCACTGAACTTAAAAATAAGGATGATAAACAAGATCGGTATAAGCAAAAGGATAAATTTATTTTTAAATTTATTTAGCTACAGAGAGAAACAGTATAGGAATGGGTTATTGAAAAAAAAATATAACTTATTGTTTTGGATGTATGTAATAAAAATACCATCAAGATTTATCGAATGCAAAATAAGATAATTCCATTTAGAAAAGGCTGCAAAAAATGCAGCAAAATATTTAAAACTATAATGTTTTAAAAGATAATTAAAATGTCTTGAAATTATTCTTTTTGTACGCCTGATCCAATAATAATATAAACAATTAATTTTATCAAATTCTGGCACAGGAGGAAGATTAATGTTTCCATAACAAATTGACTCAGTTGATTACGAAATGAAAATTCAAAAAGGCGAATATCCATTTCCTTCTGTAGCAGGGACCAATAATGAGTCAGAGTTATCTGCTTTTTCCCTGAAAGTGGCAAATTAAAATGAAATAAAATATTTTTATAAATGAAATTTCATCATGAAATGCATTGAGATTCAGACCAAATTAAAAATTGGATTACAAAATGTAATGTCATTGAATTGGTTTTAGTATTGAAACTTCACTACTTTTAAAAGTACTTTTTGTAAGTCAATGCTTTTTCAAAAAAAGAAGTAAATGGTAATGCAGTTTTAGATTTTGTGTATTAAAATTCGTGGTATAAAAATTAAAATATTCATCAGTGACAAAAAAAATTACAAAGAATGCTTAAAGAATATAAATAAATCCCATTTACATAAATCCCTTTTCATAAATCCCATTTACTTATCCTCTAACATGCTGACTTATGCTTTCTTAGAAAACAAACTCCAAGACTTACCCATCACATCAGAATCCCATCTATCTTTGTATCTTTTTCCATTGTTTGAATACCTGGTAGAATCTTTTTCCTCGTTCAATGCTCATAGAACCAAAGAAAATAAATTGAAAGCTTGGAATTATATTTCAAATTATATACCATATCCTAGATTCAAAAACTATGTAAGAATTCATTTATTAAATGTTTATAGTAAACATTTATTAATTGTTTATTAAAAGTTTTGAGGTTCTGATGTTAAAAAATGAAAATCACTGAAGTAAATGTATGCCATAAACCTTTTCTAGAGCATGTATTTGAAATTGAAATGTTCATGTTTCAAATTTTTCTAGTATGTAAACGATTATTTGTTTTTTTTTTTTTTTTAAATTTATCATCACTCACATTTAAGAAATTAATTTTGTTGACATTTTTAAATAGAATTTACTTTATATGTTAAGGAGAGAAAAATATCACATTTCGGTACATCAGAGGAGCGATCAAGATCAACAATGCAAACCCGTGCTTAAAATTACTTATATAAACTTGTATGATTTGAATTAAAATATATATGCATAAGTTTTTAATATTCATTTCTTATGAAACAAAATCCTATATTTTTCAAATAGGGTGAATTAGTTGTTCATTTAAGAACTAACATTCGTAAATTTCTATTGACGTTATAGCCCGAAGTTCTTTTAGTAGTTAATTTATTCATATTACAAAACTGATGAAAAAGTCATAAATATATAACATTATCATATACTACTAATTTATACATTTGACGATAAAATAATATATAAAAGGAATAAAAGGCTTAAAATGAATTTTTTTAGAATAAGTCTCTAAGCAATATAAATTGGTTAAATTATTTTAGATAAACATGATGTATCAATATAATTATGACAAAATAACATTTTTTTTTAAATTGTTAGGAAATAAATATTTTTATTTGCATTAAGGAAAGTAAGCTTTACAATCTACATAAATAATTCATTGAAGTTAAATTAAATGAATTGAAGGGATTCAATTATTCAGGAATAACCATAATTCATATTCGCGCTTTGTAATTTGAATTTGAATACAATCGAGCGTCAACTAAATGTTAATATAATGTGCAAATATTTCATTTGACTCTTGCCTTGATATGTTAAACTAAAACTGCTATCTATTCAAAGAAACTCTATTTTAATGAACTTTTAATTATTCCTCACCATATCTATGCTTTAAATTTTATTATTTATGCTAAGTGTTCTTACGAAATCAATGAGAAATGTCAACTTCATTTAAATTAAAAAAAAATGAAATAGCAGCTTCATATTTAAATATTTATTTCTAAGGAATTCAACAAATTTTCTTTTATACTACGAATTATGACGTTTGTTTGTTAAAGTACTTTCAGTTGAAAAACAAAGTAATAATCTATGAAATAAGCAGAACAAAAATGTAACTCAGAATTAATTTAAAAATATTAAATATTATGAAAAGGAATTACATATAATGAGTTGCCACTACGAAATTCGTAATTAAAAGATATACGTCAAATAACGGGAATTCTAAACATATTATAACTTTATTTAAGTATCAGAAATAAAGAAATAAGAAAAATGATAAACAGTGACATGAATTCATTCAATCAAGAAGGTCAAAATTGAAACGCTCACTGTTCAGTGCCTTAGGATTAAAATTCTGATATGACAAATCATTTTATGTCAAAAAAAATGATTTTCCTTGATTTTTCTAGTTTTTATTTATTTATTTTGAATTTATGTGCTCATTTATGAACTTATTTCTATATATTTGAATCCATAAGTTCTCCCATAAGATGATAAAGCTACTTCTTTTAAATCCTTCTTAATGTATTTTTAGTGCAAATTTTAAATAAAAGAAAGATATATTCGAGATGATATTATCAATGGTTTAATAAAATCATTAAATCGTCAGTTTCTCTTTTCCTCTTGCCATAAAAATCCTAAATTTTTTGTTTTAAATTTTCAACCTTTCCTTCAAATGAATCAAAATTATTTGTTCAAAACATTTTCCACTATTGTAGTCTTCATCCTTGTACTCTATGGATGCTGATGAATGAAAAAAGGCACACGAAGTATTTCTACATATTGTGTGGTTTATTTTTTTTCGCTATTTTTTTCGTTTTCTTTTCATTTTCTTTTTATTATTTGTTGCGTGAAGAAACTTTCTGTTTCTTTCTACTTTATGCAGCTGACAACATCTTTATATGTGTATAATATGTAGGCACTAAATGTAATTTTTGGGATTATATATATATATGTTCCATTTAGTTATTTAGTTTCTACAATTTTCTAAGTACATTCAACTACTTTCTTACCTTTTATGAAATAGTATTTTAAATATGCACACGCATACCAATATATATATATATATATATATATATATATATATATATATATATAAAAATAACTCTATAAATGTAATAGAAAAAATAAAAAAAAGAAACTAAATGTCCGTAATTCTTGAGTATTTTCTGAAATCCATAAGATCTTTTTTCCAAAAATTTTAACCCATTGATTATCATAAACAAGACCAGCTCGCCTTCGAGTATCAAACTGCGCGCAGACAAGTTCATCTTTTCTGAAGAATTTTTCAAATGGTTACTGCCAAGCTCTCCTCGCGTTGTGAACTTTTTCATCAATGCATGCTGACGAACTGAGTTCCCCCATTTCATGCATCGTACTCCAAGTTATAGAACATATTTACTCACTGAATTTAGTCAGTTAAACATCATACAAATGGTGTACCGTGAAATGTTTTGCATAGTGAGAAAAATGCTATCAATCTTGTTATGTTTTTTTCTTTCCTTTTCTGTAATTGGGTGGAAGTAATTGAAACGATTCAAAAGGTAAAGTTACGTAGCTCAGATTATGAACTTGTGGAATTCTATGTTTTTAAACTGAATCACACACAAGAAGAATTTCAGATAAATGCAATAATTAAATGTTTCATGAAGTTAAAAACTGAGTTTGCTTGTTTAAATATTTTAATGTCTTACAAACTAATATTTATAATATTAATTATTAACATAATTTTTTAAAAATCAAGTAATAATTATTAGAATTATTACATTAATGTAATATCTGCACATAATTAGACAGCTAAAATTACTCATTCTCCTAAAACTTAAATGGTTAAGTAGTTAAAAATAAATTGTCTTCTATTTGCGTTTACTTGTTAAAATTATAAAATTCCTCAATCATAAAGTCACTGAAAACTGAAATTTCTTCAATTCCCTGTATAAAATGAAATACAAAAATAGTTGATTATACTTTATCTAATTTTGATGAAGGATTACGCAACATCTTTTTTAACTAATTGATTTTTCGTAAGTTTAAACACTGTAAATAATGGTACTTGGGAGGATGCCAAATATCTTCCAGAATAACGCTGCTCTTAGATGAGTTACAAAGTACACATTTCTCCAACTTCAATCGTATGGCACAAACTTTTGTGAATTCAGTACTGCTAGTGGAGCCCCCAGTAAAGCTGTGTCTTCCTTAATGAATTTTTTCGCCTTAGCTGCTTTACTCTCTTCTCGATACATTTTTGGTATATTTAAGTGAGCAAGGATAAGGTGAAAAATTTAGCTTTCTCGCTGAATTAATATCCTCAGAAATTGTTACAAAGTTGAAACAATTTACTATGGCATTGCTTTGGAAGAAATTCAAGTGGACCATAAGTTTCCTCCTTTCAAAATTATCAGCATGTTGGTACATGACAAACCTCATTTTGGACCACAGTCAACTGTCCAAAGAGACGAGATTGTTGAGAAATGTTTTTAAATTGTTATATTCAATACTAATAATTGACCACTGAACTTATGGTGTGGTCTACTGGATGGTCTTTGAGCTCAGTTTAGTGAATTTAAACGGGATACTTGAAATTGAGGACAAATCTGCTAACTGTGGGACAACGGGTTCTGATTGCTGATCAAAAAGAACCATCTGCTTGCGTTAGTAGTTTAAAAAGTGATATTTTTGCATTGTATATGCTTTAAAGACTTACGTTTGTAAGAACCAATGCTTATATTTATTATAAAATATATTTATTTCATTGAAAAATCATGAGATGCAATGATTATAGGCCATTTCATTACAATAAATGTTACTTGTATTCTTCTGTGATAAATGTTGTATTATATACTACATTTTCATCAGGAAAAAATATTAGATATTTATTTAATTGTATATTATTGCAACAATTATGAAAAAAATGTCCTGATTTACATGAATTTATCCCTTTTCATCTAATTTTTTAAAAATTATTCAATGACATTTTTGAAAAATGGCTGGTTTACTCATGTATTATTCTTTGAAAAAAAGTTCGAATACTTACAAATAAAATTTTATTATATGTTACTATTTCTTTCTTGATTACAATTTCCACATTTTATTACATATATATATATATATATATATATATATATATATATAAATATTTCATGATAACATTTTAATACAGAAAATTTATTCATTTAAATTATCTTACGAATGTCAAAAAAATTAATTATGAGGAATTTCTCTTTTTGCAATTATAAATCTCTAATATTGATAAATGTTTGTCTTTTTATATTAGAAAAAAATTCAAATTTATTAAAACAATATAGGATTAGTTAAAAATAACTCATTCTAGGAGTTAAAAAAATTAAAAACATATGTAAAAGATCATAATCTAAAAATAGAACTAAAGTTCCTTTTTGAAAAAAAAAAAAAAAAGGTTTATTAAATTAATTAAAAAAATATTTAAAATATCATTATTTAAAAATATAAATTAATTTCCTTTTTTAAAAAAAAAAAAAAAAGGTTTAATATATTTCTGCAAATAATGTATTTAAATAGATTGAGATTAAAATTGTATTGGCATTTTAAACATATTAAAAACCGGTTATATTGCATGGTAAGAAGTTTTATTATGAAAACTATAGTAAAATATATTTTCAGTGACAGCCGATTAACTGTAAAATAAGTATTCCTTTTGAAAATGGTTTGTGAGGTTCTCGAAATTTGTCCATAAATTCAACTCTTTTACGAGAGCGGACGGACTTATAAATAGTCCTTAATGAGTCTGTCTATAACCCTTTATATTCATAAATGAGGTAGAGAATATATTCTCTCGTGGACTATATTTGAAAATGGAAAATTAGGTTTGGGAATTTGAATCATCGGTTGGGCAGCATTATTAGAGAAATGAAGCATTTAAATTACTAAATGACATTAGGTGTGTATTTATTAAGTATCAGTGGGTATATAAATGCTATACAATTGTTATGTATGTGTTTCTAAATTCCATTAGTAATTACTACTGACATTGGTGATATTCATATTTGTTTCTGTTCATTAAAATTTAAAGACGATACTTCTCTGAATATTTGGTTGTTTCGTTAATAAAATTATTAAAGGATAATCACGATAAATGTTGCAACAACTTGGAGAGAAATCCAAAAATAATGATTTATTAACATAGTTAATTCGAAAAATTTTCCAAATGTTATTGAACAGATCTCCAATTTATGTATATATTTATCTCATACAAATCTATGTTATAATTTTGATATTTTAATTTTGAGTATGCTTAAACTATTTTAGAAGAATAACAGTAGCGAATTTCTTGACGGAATATCATTTTAAAAATACAATATGTCTTTTCATTAATTTCGGTTTTAGTTTTCGAAAGATTTTAAATTAAAAATCACATTAAAGTATAATATTAAAAACTCGATTTCTTTTCTGCTGCTTAAAAATAATTAATCATGCAAATAAACAATGAATTACAGAAAATTACTTCCTGTATATGCTTCTATAATACATAAATTTGTTTTGAATTACATAGCATGCCATATCATAATATGCTGCTACATCTGTTTCAAGGATTGTATATTTTTTTTGGTATTCTAATATTTGCTTTTTATTAGTTATACGTAATGCATCTGCTTGGATATTTGACACGGAACAATCTTTAATTAATTTATTATTTTCTTAGAATGAGTAAGTTATATTTAATATTATAAAATTAAAATTTCTTAGAAATATCAAAATATCAATAGGAAGTTTATATATATATATATATATATATATATATATAATACTAGGGTTATTGTTTAAAACATGATTTTCCCATAAACTTCTTAGATACTTATATGCATCAGAAATATATTAAACATTTTTGCGCGAATCATGATCATGTAATCGTTTACGAGAATATTATGTATGAAACAATCATTATAATTCCTAAAGTTACCTTTTGTTGAATTTCTTTAGTTTGAGTTTTCAGAATGTTGTGAATGATTTCAACTTCAAATAGATAATTAAATCCGGAGCACAAATGCCACTACTCTATTTTGTTACAAATTAGTGCTTCAGTAAAAGAGATTAATTTCAATTCCTATTACTTTCACAACTATTCATTTGATCTTCGAACTACACAACTGGAGATATCAAAAATTCGAAGTTCCATTCTCATTTTAAGAATATTCGTATTTTGTTAGAAAGGGAAATAACCATATAGGTCATTCTAAAGAGGGTGTCTTTTAAAATAATGTTATTGAATGTTTTATACAATACGTTTCCTCCATTACACAAATAAATCATAGGCATGTCAAAAATAATTACATGTTTTGTTGATCTTTTTAGTAGAGTTTTTTTACTGCTTATGAAATTATTCTAAGAAAATTCGTTCATATATTTTGATTTGAACTTATGAAGCAGAATTTTCAATAATAAATAAAACTGATTAATCTTTCTTGAATTATAAGTTTAAGAAATAACTGTTATTATTCAACTAGTACAGAAATCTTAAATTAATTTACATTAAGCTTTAGAAGGAAGAAGTTAAGAAAACACTCCTAAAACTCTTTCTTAAAGTATACATTGAAGCTAGAAAATTAATTAAAAAAATAAAGGAAAGAAAAACGTTTTTGATGACGTTCTTACGTTTAAAAATTATAAGAGTTGAAAATATATTTCAGTGTATATTTATAATGAAAATCAAGTAATATTAATTTTTTTCTAAGAAATCTGATATCATATAAATTGAACGGATGAGTTAAATGAATATTTTAATTATAGAAAAAAAAAAGATGAATATATTAGAAATATAATTTTTATCAGTTTTATTAAGAATTATGTTTCCTTGCATTTCTGAAAAAAGTTTTTTCAAAAAAATAACATTATTAAAATTTAACTAATGACATATATGGCAAAAAATATGATGAACATCACAAAATTAAAAATATGAAATCCAATATAAATCAATAGGGTAAAATCATATGTTTAGAAAAAAGAAAAAAGAAGAAAGAAAACAGTTTTTACTGCTGAAGAAAGTTTTTACTGCAGTTTTGTCACCTATTATAAATTTGATACTTATTTATACTGTATATTTTAAATCAAAATTTGTGAAAATATTACATGATTAAATGAAATGTTATGGTTTGTATGAGGTTGTTATCTATCTCAATATAATAAAAGCATACATTTAAATTTCCCCAAACTATTAAGAGAATTTATAAATATATATATATATATATATATATATTACATATATTATATAATTATTATAAATATAAGAAATATTATATAAGAAATATTTGCCCATAGTTACGTATTCCACAGGGACTGAATCAACATAAATGTTAAAACCATCGTATTGAAAATATTTGTTTGAATTTCTTTAGTATTTATAATATATGCTCTGATTAGTCTTAAAACCCAATTACTTATAATCATACCCAATACATTAGTTTTATTCGAGGACAACCTCTATAGTTAAATCATAATTAATCGGCCATTTAGTATTAAATTTACAAAGATAGTTCTACATATAATTGTTATTTTTTGAAACAATGAGCATAAATCATGTACTAGTGTTCAAAGTTTTTTTTAAGTTGTTATCTTTAACAATATTTAAATTATCAGTAATACCGCAGATGGTTTACCTGATTTATAAATTCTTCATAAATTTTGCAATTACCAAAACAATTTACCCACAAATATTTAGTTTAATTATAGTTATAAAGAAATCGCTCTATTTTACAATAACATTTTTTACATTTTCCCAGTAATATTTTTCATTTGGAGTAGATTTATATATATTAAGCATAGTAAAAGTAGAGATTTATATATATTAAGCATAATAAAAGTAGAGATTTATATATATTAAGCATATTATTATAATTGATCAAATGATAAATTTAAAAAGGAGGAGGAACTAATTTAAGAGAAATTTTAGCATAAATAATTGAAACATTTTATTAATTCAAACAAAATCGCACTAATTATGTTTACATTCATTTTAATTAATTAATTAATTGAGTATTTTTCCATTAAAAGAATACTTTTTTGTCAATATATGATTTGCTAACAATATATTGAAAATTTCAGAGCACGAAATATGTTTCATATTCAATTTTACGGTGAGTACAGTAAAAAGCGTATCAACATTCAACCTTGATTTCTCCCTTGTCCGAAAATCATAACCAATTGAAAAAATTCTTTCAACTGCTGCATTAGTTCCAGGGAACACAACGTAAATTTAACAAGAATAATTAAATATTCATAAGGATTGCGTTTATTTGAAATGGTTAATTATTTCCTTTCATCGTTTATCAATTTGAATATGATGATCTACCCATTATTTTAATTTACCAGAATTTATATATACAACTTATAAATATATTCTAATTTTTCTCATCGTACATATAAATTCTAAATTCTTCAAGCAGACAATTTTCCTCTATTTTAATATCAGGTATTTCTTTCGATAAAAAACTTAACACAATTTTCAATATCTTCCCAATTTTCTTGTGATGAAATCAAAAAGCACCATTGAAAACTGTTATTTCCTGTGAAATTTGTTTCCGATCATTCTTCAACATATTGAAAAAATATTTGATAAAAATTCTGATTTCTTTTGTTCGCTTTTCCGTTATGTTTCGATTTGATTCCTTTAAGATTGACAATTTATTATTATTATTATTATTATTATTAAAGGAATATTTTTTTCTTCGAATTGTGATTTATATTGAAGGACAAAATCGTTCAAAATAAGACTACCCTCTGTAGCAGAACTATGTTCACCTTCAAACTTTTGAATAATTTCATGGAAAATAGAAGTCTGATTATATACAAAATATAATAATATCAATGATATTTCATATAAGGAAAAAAAATTCAAGAACTCAATATCTAAAAAATCAAGATAAATATCTAAAAAATCAAGATAAATATCTAAAAATTCAATTTTTAGATACTTGTCTAAACTTTAAAAGTATGAATGTAGAGGCTCAAATAATTGTAAAACACGTTCAGTAGCAGGTGTTAGAGTGACCCATCTAACTTTTGATCATGATTAAAGTATTTGTATTCAACATTTGTGTAACAGTTTGACGTGGTAACTATGAATAGAGAGATTTGTTTCAAAATATAGAAAAGGAAGACAGGAAAGAGGACACTTTTCAAGAAAGAACAGACTCAATGAAAGGAGGGCTGTCATCCCTAAGAGAGGACGATTAGTCACTTTATTATTATTA
>BMAW01039236.1:18770-37128 GCA_019974015.1 Nephila pilipes | reverse complement strand
TGTGTGTGTGTGTGTGTAAATTTAATTTATTGTATCAGTATTGAATTTAAAATTAGCTTTATAAATGAATTTACCTAATTTATTGTCATTTACTTCACTATTTACTTTTACCCTGATAATAGTAGATATTAATAAAAGTTTTCTGCTTTCCTAAAATATATTCTTTACGTGTGTCGAGATCTGACGATTGTACTACCTTTCGAATAATGCTTTATTTTTCTTACGTAAGTTGGAATGCCTTAGTGGAATTACTCACGGATTTATATAACCTTTGGGGATAATTTATATTCTTAGAAAATCGCATTAAAAGAAATGAAGTTCTATTATTCCTGGTTTCGATTGCACTCAAACATGATAAGGTTATGAAGAAAATACTGAAAACGGTAAGCTATTGAAACTTGTTTAAATGATATCATTAGGATGAATTAGTACTGTTTCATCTAACATTTCCCTGAGGAAATGCACTCAAACTGCCACTAAAAAATGAGTAAAGGCAATGGTTTGGGGAAGCAAATATATATTATTCATTAAAATATATAGTTATTTTTAATAAAATACAAATATATTTGCAAAATGTATATATAAAGACATGTATAAGCTTAAAAATTTTAATGACTATTTACTTCCTTAAGGTAGTATTTGTATAATACTTTCACAAATCTAACTCTGAAATGCAAATTTATACAAACTCAATTCAATTAAGAAAACATATATTTTAAATTTATATAATGAAAACAAATTCAACCACCGTTATGATGATCATATATCATGTTATTTTAAATGTCTATATTTCATATTTTTTTTTTGTTCAATAAATAATATGAACTTAATTTCGTTGAGATATTATTCAACTACAAAAGTTATGAATTTTATTTCAAAATATTTGTAAATTTCCCGTTTTCTACATTGGGTTTGTGAAGAAATACTGAATTCAGATGCACTTTCGATTTAAAAGGATTTCTGTCATTACACGGAATTAAATACAAATAAAACAATTAGAATATTTATAATGTAATTTAAACTATCAATTCAAATTAGCATTGCATGTAGAATATTAAGTTTCAAATTATTTTATATAAATCTTCAAGCAAAGCTTCCACCAAATTATTATTTGAACATATATTTCATTTAAAAAAGGAAATATATACTTTATAATATTTTTGTCTTATGATATAAAATTGTAATTGTAATTTTTTAAAATTGGAGTTAATAGTGAGCTTCCTAAGAAGCAACACATATTTGGATCCATACAGGTTTCCTAATTTTTCTGGCATATCAGCAAGAAACATATAATATTTATAATTTGTTATTTCCGAAATATTTAATCTTTTTAACAATTGATAGGATAGATAACAAAAAGAAATCTTTCTTTTACGGGTAATACAAATAGTACGATGTCTTTTTGTTTGGAATTTATAATATAGTTTTTGTAAGAATTCTGGACAAAGAATGAGTAAATGAAAATAAAGCCAATCGCGATTGGCAAAACAGATCAGAAGGAGTAAATGAAAATCACATGAGCACAAAACACTTTTGCACCAATTTATGAATTACTTAAAAATGTAGAAGGGCAAGTACATATTTTGAAAAAGATTATTATTCGAATTTTTTTTTTGTTAATTTTGTCAAAAATATAAAATAAAATCATAAAACATGACATTGTAATAAATTTAACGGAAAAATAGCACTAAATTATACACTAATATAAATTAATGATTAAAAATTATTCATTATGATGCTATAATTTTCTTCTAGTTAAGGACTGCAAAAAAGTAAAAGGCCACTTTCACCTTTCTTTAAAAAAATCTATAACATTAGTAGGATAATTTCCCCCTTAGCGTCTATAACTCCAAAGAACAATTTTGGTATAGAATCACACAATATCGAATCTGAATATGGTATATAACAGGTCAATTGAAACGTCCCCGGCCTACCATAGTAAAATACATTTTTTGGCAAAATTAGTTATTTTTATTCAACATAATTCCCTTCAAGGGTGATACACTGATTATAGCGACGCTCCAACTTTTCGATACCATTTTTGTAGTACGATTTGTCCTTTGCTTCAAAATAGGCCTCAATTTCGGCGATCACTTCTTCATTCAACGAAAATTTCTTCCCAGCGAGCATTGTTTTGAGATCTGAGAATAGGTAATAGTCACTGGGGGCCAGATCTGGAGAATACGGTGGATGAGGAAGCAGTTCGAAGCCCAATTCATGGATTTTTGCCATCGGTTTCACTGACTTGTGACACGGTGCATTGTCTTGGTGAAGCAGCACTTTCTTTTTCTTCAAATGCGGCCGTTTCTCGGCGATTTCGTCCTTCAAACGGTCCAATAACGCTATGTAATAGTCGCTGTTGATGGTCCTTCCTTTTTCAAGGTAGTCAATGAAAATTATTCCATGCGCATCCCAAAATACAGACGCCATAACATTGCCAGCCGACTGTTGCGTATTCCCACGCTTTGGAGCCGGTTCATCGTGTGCAGTCCACCCGGATGACTGTCGATTGAACGTCGGAGTGAAGTGATTGAGCCATGTTTCATCCATTGTCACATATCGACGCAAAAGCTTGGGTTTATTACGCTTGATCATCTTCAAACACTACTCCGAAACTACAACTCGTCGTTGTTTTTGGTCAAAAGTGAGCTCGCGCGGCACCCACATTGCGCAGAGCTTTCTCATACCCTAATATTCGTGAATGATATGATGTACACATTCAGTTGATATCTTTAGAGTATCTGCTATTACATTCAATTTCAATTGACGGTCATTCAAAATCATTTTGTGGATTTTTTTAATGTTTTCGTCGGTAACAACCTCTTTTGGGCGTCCATTGCGTTCACCGTCTGCGGTGCTCATTTCACCACGTTTAAACTTAGCATACCAATTCTTGATGGTTAATTTTCCTGGGGCAGTGTCCGGAAACTCAGCATCAAGCCAAGTGTTTGCTTCAACTGTATTTTTTCCCTTCAGAAAGCAATATTTTATCAACACGTGAAATTTCTTTTTATTCATTTTTTTCTCAACAAAAGTTGCTTCACTCAAAATGCTGTATTTCGCAAACTAATGATCCGGCAGCTGTCAAATTTATACACGCATCTTTTGAGGGCTAGGGCTAACTAAAAATATATGGATTTAATTCTATTCGCGCCATCTATGTGGCAGGCCGGAGACTTTTCAATTGACCTGTTACTGTGTCAAACTTAGTTAAGAGCATTCTGAAGATTGAATTGATTTATCACAAAACAACTCAACTCAACTAGAACTTTCTGGCTGAGATTTTTTGAAAGCGTAGATTTTTGTAATGGCAAATAAATCCAATTCTATAGAGATCACTTTGCTAATCTCTTCTTTGTGAGCTTGATGTTTACTTCGAGATAATTTATTAGAATTTAGATATTTTAGGAAATGATTAATTTCAGCGTCGAACTTTAGACATAGCAATCTGTAAGTAGATGCAATTTTATTGTTTTTTCTGATTTATTAGAGATATGTAGATTGCTGTGACAGCTTTCTCAAACTTAATTAAGAGCATTCTGAAGATAATTAATACAATTATGATTTTTCCAGTCATATATTCAACGTTAAGATGAGGTCTTTGAACTCAAATATTGTTATTATGGAATAAATCTTTTTATGTCCTGAGTGATCAGAATAGATGTTCCATTTTGCTTAGAGATCCAATCCTTAACGGCAATAATTATATTATAAAGTTAGAATTCAATATTCCAATAACTAAATGTAATATGTATGATTCTGGTTTACCTTAAGAAGACACCTGAAGTAATATTTCGCCATAATCACTTGCTAACTACACCATCATTCCTCCTCTCGCTCGCTTTTGAAGATAAAAGTTTTTTGCCTTTTACTTAACGCCAGTTTAATTCATACTCAACAGGTCCATCCAAATTAAGATTTTTCTAATATGAAAAAATAACAAATATACATTCATTTGCACAAGTCTTATAATTATTTTTTCGTAACTGTTGGTTATATATGGGAATTTTTCACTAATTTAGATCATGTTTTGTATTTTGAAATCTATAAGCCTTACACATCTTTATAGATCTATAAGCAATTTTAGTTGACAAATGTGTTAGTCCAGCTGCTGTCTGACATTAGAAATTTCACAGTCTTCCTTTTCTTTTTATGGTCTACGAAATATCATTCATCCCAAGAAGTGAGTTCGTTTTTTAATTTTTTGCTCCTCGGTCTTCCTTGGAATTCCATAAATATTGGGCTTTCTAATAAAGTAAAGGGATATATACATACTTTTCTTATGAAAATAGAAAGTGAATAAATTAATAATATATGAACCGGGTTAAAAGAGATTACAAAAATTTATACGTGATTCAAAATATTGCAAACAAATAACAAAAATTCCTGCACATTGAGAATAATCTAAAGCATATATAGAAATGAAAGTAATACCCTCAATCAGAAAAAATAATACTAATTACAGAAAATAATAAAAATAAATTTAAAGCATATATATATATATATATATATATATATATACAGTTGGAGGACAAAATAATACGAACATTTGTGAAATAATGGAAAATATTTATTAATAGAGAGTTGGACCACCCTTTGACTGAAGTATAGAATTAATGCTACATAGGATAGATGCTTAAAGGTCATGGACAATATTTAAAGGAATAATAAGCCATTTCAACTGCAGAATGGTCTCTAATTTCGAAAGGATGGATGAAGGTGGAAATCGAAAACAAATTGTGGATTCCAAATATTCTCATAAATGCTTAATAATATTCAAGTCCGGAGACTGAGAGGGCCAGGCAAAATGTTCAACTTCATCGTCATGCTCTTCGAACCATGCTTGAACACATCTAGCAGTATGGATAGGAGCGTTGTCGTCTTGAAAAAGCGTTCACTCTTCAGGGAATACTGTCTGAACAAAAGGATACTCGTAGACATGATCCCCTAGAATGCTTAGATAGAGATTAGATTTGATTCTCTCATGCTGAATTACTAGTGATCCAAGACCGCGCCAAAGATATCACACCCCATACCTTTATGGAGTCACTCCTCTGCTTCACAATCGGCAAGAGGCATTCAGGATTAAACGATTCTCTGGGCGTTCTCCAGACATAATCGCGTCCGGTCGTCTAAAATAGGGTGAATGACGATTCATCTGACCATATTACCTGTTGCCAATGCTGTGGGAACCATCCTTTGTGATCACTGCATCATTGACGTCTCTTGAAAACGTTAGTTTCGGTCATTAAGGGCTAACGAATTGCCACGCTTTTATAAATGTTCGCAGCATGAAGTTCCCTTTTGACAGTTTTTGTTGATACAGGGTCCTGGAGATGACTGTTTCTTTCGAATGTTATCTCAGATAACGATTGCTTGTGCTTTCGGGCTACTATGCACTTCAAGACCCGTCTGTTCCTACAGCAAGTTTTGACTTTCGGCCACTGTTGTGCTTTGAACACGCCGTCTTACCCTCTTTCGTATACGCTGTGATAACGGCTGATACCGTACTCCTTGCAAACCCCAAAAGGTTTGCTGCTTCCGTAACTGATGTTCCACTTAAACGCACTCCAACAATCATTCCTCTTTGGAACTCTGATAGGTCGGACATTTCAACTTCTCATAGACAGTTCGATAGACGCTTGCAACGCAGGTGTCTGCTGTTGAAAGACTGATACCTTCCTCTTCACTCTCACTAAGTGGCAGACTTATGTTGCAGGTGGCGCGGCTGCTCTGCAGGTGTGAAATACATCATATTCTTTCACAGGTGTTCGTGTTATTTTGTCCAATATATATATATATATATATATATAAAACTATATATGCGAATAGTTGTTCGGGTTTACTCATTTATGAAATGGTAATCACATTATGATAGCAAAACAGCTACATTTTATTTTGTCTTTTATTATTTAAATATAATTAATTAACAGTAGCTTTTATTCAAATATATTTATATTTATTTGATACAAATTATTTTGACATGATTTATATCACCACAATCTTTCTTAAGTTTATAATGAAGCATTTTAAAATATTCAACTGTACTTCAGCTAGAAATCTGTCAGATTAACTTTGGAATGGGGATACTTTTTTTTTGTTTTTATACTTAAGAATGAATTTTATGTACATGTATTACGTAAACATTTAGTCTACTTTTAAAACATATGGTTCATATACAACACAATATTAGGCAACAGTAAGCCATATATATATTTTGAAATTTTTTGTCTTATATTTTATATGCTACTCATTTTCTGTTGTCATTTCTAAGCTTAAGCGATAATATAGAATTCATTTTAAACTCATGTGCTTACTGGTAAAATATTTATAATGAAAATTTTAGATTATCAACATTCACAATGACATAATTTAATTTAGTTCTGTTATTGTGATGTATTTTAATTATAATAGTAATGCTTCTTCATTTTACTATTAATTTGTAATATAAGTGCATATGTTTCTATGATTAAGAAGGAAATCTGTATGAACATACTCAAAATAAATTTATTTTTGTAATATCAATGTATTATGAAGCGATGAAAAATTTCTTTTAACGAAACCACAGTGAAAAAGGTAACTAAAAAATGAACAAAATCCTTTTGTCTTAAAATTTAAACTATTTAAAGATCTTTTTTAATAAAAGAATTATTTATATTCTTATAAGCAAAAACTTATTTCCCAATTCCCACACGCTTAATTAAAATGTATACGATTGCTTTATTCAAACTAATTAAATATATAACTTTAAATTCCATGACGATAATAACAAATAGGTACATAATATTAATATAACTTTATTGAAATAGAAAACCATAATGAACAAAATGCAATAAGTAATTATATATATATTTTCAATAATATATTTGTTATAATTTAATTGGAATTTGGTTTTATTGAATTAAATTATATAAAAAAATTTATGTAATATATATATTGAAATATCTCCAGTGCATATAATCAAAATAGTAATTATATGCTTTTCAGTTCAAATTTGATAAAAATATTTTATCCAATTTCAAATATATAAATTATTTTTAAATTTCACGATTACGTTTGATTAAATATTTGTATAATGTATAATATATAATTGTATAATATACATATAAATATAGTTTCGTTATGCATACTTTAAGAAAAATTTTAGTCCTAATCAAAAAGCTTGAGAATTCCTTTAACTTACTGTCCATAAGATTCTAAATATCTTTTTTATTGAAATTTCCTGGTTATTAAATATATATATGCAACGGATCTTAATA
This sequence comes from Nephila pilipes, assembly GCA_019974015.1. Taxonomy (NCBI): domain Eukaryota; kingdom Metazoa; phylum Arthropoda; class Arachnida; order Araneae; family Nephilidae; genus Nephila; species Nephila pilipes. The sequence goes on along the minus strand of BMAW01039236.1, from coordinate 29,869 downwards.
TATTAATGTTGACTCAGAAAAAAGTTAATTATTTAGTGAACGACAATAGGAATATTTGTTTATATTATTAAAAATTTATTAATTACAGGAAAAAAAAACCTAAAATAACTTTGATCAAAAAAAAATTACCAAAACAATTATGGACCTGAAACGAAAATACTAATTAAAAGTATAGAATATATAATTACATGAATAAATAAAATAATATTTTTAAAAGAATTCGTGAAACATGTTAATTTAAAAAAAAAATAATAAAAAATGAAAATAAAAAAAAAAAATAAGAATGTGAAATAATTGTAAGCCAAAAAAAAAAAATTTTTTTCTCCTTAAATTACTTTTCTGAGTTGATTCGAGAAAATATTTTCAATGAATATTATATAAAAAAAGGAAGCAATAATTTATTGATTATTACTTTGCATAATCAGCAGAATTTCTCTAGTCCCTTTCTTTATTTCTTAATAAATAAATAAAAGCAAAATTTGAGTTCAAAAATATTTTGAATAATAAAAGAGATAGAACAACGAGAACAATCAATAGTAATGAAATTTATAATGCAATAGTTGAATTATTAATATAATAGTAATGAAAGTTATATTTTTTCAATAAAGGGGATAATTACGGCTATTAATTGAAACAAATTTTCTCTACAAATAATACTTACAGGTCCTAATTTTTTTAAATAAATATCCACAACTAATTAAAAGAAATACGAACAATTTTTTTTTACAATGAATAGATTTAGCCACCCAAGGTGCACATCTTTTAAAATCATTGTAAAATTACTCAATTAAATATAAGAATTTAATTAACTATGAAATATCGAGACTCTAATAATCTTATCCGATATTAAAATTAAAGGAAGTGATAAATCGTTAAATTCAATATATTTAAGTTCCATGTAATTAATATTGCTGCAAATTATACATTATATCAGCTAAATGTTAATAAAATTAAAGCAAACAATAAATTATTAAACTGAATCTATTTAAGCTAAATGTAATTAAATTTGAAGCAAATGATAAAAAATTTTAAAGTGATACGGTACGCCAAAAGTGGTCCACCTAAAACAATAGACATTGGGTGGATAATAATAGAAAATCAATATTATAATTATTTGACCCAAAACATTCCAAAAAGAATCCAAAGTACAAAAACGTAGTTTGAAATTCTTGAGGGGAAAAAAAGCTGCCTTACAGCTTAAAATTCTGAACAATTTTATTTATTTTCAAACAGTTCTTGATCCCAGTTTACATATGATTTAAGGTAATACATAAATCGGTAAGAAAATAAAATACTAAATTTTTATATTTGTTTCACTTAAGTCCAATAAAAATAATGGGGGACATTTATTACTACATATTTTTGAAAATTAAATTCGTTACTGGTGAAAGCAGACAAAAAAATAAGCGCAAAAACAAGACAAACTTTTGAAAAACGGTCAGGTACGAAATTTTTTGGTTAACTAAAATATTAGCCACTTGGGTAAATAATTAAAGTAATTAAGTTCGGAGTATTTTATATTTCTTAATCAAACAGTCTTGTAGTAAATTTTATATAATATAAATATTAGCAAATTTAATTTCAGAATCCGAAAGGAATTTTTTAAGATTTTAAAATTATTTTTAGCTCAAAAGTCGAACATTCTAACAACTAAAGTAAAACACGAATCATGCAAAAATAAGTTTAAGCAACGAAAGTTAAATAAGAAATCAAGTATGCGTCTAGTAGTGTAGTTTTACGACCCTGCATCAATGCAATTCAGATGAAATACTGTGGATTTAAATGATTTCCTTAACCCAGAACATAAAGAAAAACTACTGAAAGAGATGTGTACAGTTTCAAGCATTTCTGTAACCCACAAATAACCGTCAGTAAAAATGGGAAAGAATAAATTAAATATACATATTTCATGATATATTAATGGGATAGATTAATTCCATTTGAGTAATAGCGTAGTACTACAACTCAATTCATTTAAATATCATTCAAAAGAATCATAGCCCATCTAAATTTGAGTAATACTTACCTTTGTTATTAAAAAAGCAATGACATTTTCATTTGTTGCTTATATCAAGGAAAATAAGTGTACACAAATGTGTATAAAAATGTTTCTTATAAATCAGATCTATCTAACTATTACAATTAGAATTATAGTAAATTCTTAGAATGTGTTTAATATATTATTAATACATTTTGCACAGCGAAATGAGGAAGAGAAGTAATCAATAAAATTTAAATATTTTACACTGAATTTCTCTTTTCATTGAGTCCCTTAACAAGAAGCTTGAGCGAAGTAATTCAAAACCACTGAAATCATTCAGCATAATTTATTTACAGATGAAGAAAAGTGAAACTGCACACTGCACCTTTAAAACAGGAAAGAATTCTTATTTTATATTTCAAAAAATTACCCCTTGGGGTGATACAAACTCTGTCGAATTGACACTCTACCTGATTATTATCTTTGTTCTTTAATAGTTTTGTAGTTGCGAAGGGCAACAGTTGAGTTTTTATTCTTATTCTTACTACTGTACTCAGAAAGTGGCTTTTGAGTGATATTTTTATGTTTTTTTAGAGAAATTAGTGAGTAATTTTACGCCATTTTTGCTTTAAAGAGTCGTCTTGTGGTGAATAAACGTTTGTGCTTATGCGAAAGAAGAGATCAATCATTTCGTAAATGCCAACATAAACAGCAAATATTTTATATTCTTCTGATTTTAATATTCCATACGAAACAATCTCTACTTGTGTAAAACGTACAGCACACAGACTCAGAGCATATGTTAAGTATTTATCGATAATAATTTATAAGTAATTAACATAAAATTAGTAATATTTAACAGAATAATAATAATTATTATTTTATTTTCTGGAGTGCGAAATAATTAATTTGAATATATTTTAATGCGTACTCCGTATATATTAAAAAAAAAATGATATATTCTTTTTTAATAAATATTTCGTATATATATATATCCCATTGAGGAAAATAAATGTTCGAAAGTACTATACAGTACATTTTAAAGGGACGTTGCAAATTCTGGTACTTGAGTGTTCAGAATTTTCTGTTGTTCCGTATTACCAATTTTAACTTATTTCTACAATTTAGTGAAGTCCCTAGACGACTTTAAAAGCTAAAGTTTTTCCAAATAAATGATAAAACTAAAACTCAAATCGATGAATCTGTAAAATAGCAATTTTATTCGTTGTTTACGATGGCTAGTGTCAACGGACCCCTTAGTTTGAACCTCTGTCAAGTGACGAGGATGACACTTGAGCTGGCACATGAGTTTTCTCAAGTCCACACCATGGTAATTGGAATACTTTGAACCTCAGCAAATTTAACGTGCATCTACCCCGCTACACGGTAGGTCTTTAAGTCCATCAAGCCTTGAACCCACGACTCAACGGCTATGAACGATTCCGCGACTATGAACGATTTCACGATGGTACTGCAGTCTTTTTAGTGTCATAAAACAGTAGCATTAAACAAGTTAACAAACTCATCCAGGACACTCCTCTCTAAAATTCTCTATCCATTTTTCACTCATTTTTGCAGAATTGGATTCAGAGCGATTAGTGCATTAGCCAATACAATTTTTAAATCCTTTAAGCCCCCGGAATACCAGTACACAAGCTCCCTTTTAAAAAAGACCATCTATGATAGCAGTTTCTAATATCAATCAATGAAAATTTTCTAACGGAAAAAGGGTAATTGCACAAAACCTATTGCTCAGGATAAAATGGTAATCACTAAGTGAGGAGAGTATGTATTTGAAAACGCCATGTTTTCACATGGGCAGTTGCACATGGTTTATTCTAGAGTCAGTATGCTGGATAGTTTGTTTCTTCACACTGCAGACCGAAAAACAAAAAGTTTTGTGTGCCCTCAAGTCTTGCGATTTAGATTTTTATTCTTCAAACATATTCTGTGCCAGCTAGATATGGAGCTAATTTTGAAAGGGAGTAATTCGCTAGTAATGCAGTATTTTCATCATAACGTACGATATCCACATCATCTAGCAAAACCTTTCTCCTGTTATTCACTTTCAATTGTACCTGCTTTCTTTGGTAATCATACAAAAACAGAATAAAAACACCATAAGAATGACTATAGTTTTTCATTGACTTTAGAATCTTTATAAAACAAAAATCACTTAAAATTTTCCAAAATGTATAATTTTGATAACATCCATCAATATTATTTATTTCCTTATATCATTCTTCCATTATTATTTTTGTATAAATGAGAATCATTTAAAAAGTTATCTATTTTTATATAAAATGATTATTTAAGTTTAAACTTACTTTATGTTACGAGTCATATGCAGAATTATATTTTCCATGAATATTTTCTTTTTAATGTTAAATATAATTAGTTACATTTTAAATATAATTTGCAGTTTGCACAAAAACTTGTTATCTCTTAAAGATTTAAATTCTACTTATTTAATGTAAATTTAGTAAAAACAATGTTACTTTACATTGTTTTTAAAATTATATTGATCAAGAATAAAATTGTAAATTTATGTAACCTTTATGAATAAAGAAATATAACCATTGTGCATATTTTCGCACATTACTGTATATGTTTCTTTTTCAGGAAAACGATCAATTAAATTTTCTCTGGATTTATTCCTTTAAGTCATCGAAAATGTCAAAAATATTTTAAATCGTGAGATTTTATTTTATCGCTTGCTAAATTTTACCGACCACTTTAATTTGACAAAAAAATATACATTACTTCACCATCAATCATTGATATTTTACAGTGACCTACTATTTGTAATTACTAATAAAAATTATTTTTGAGAGGATTAACATATTTCAAAGAAATTAAGATGATAATAAATAACATACAGTAAAATTTAAAGGATGTTAATTTCAACAAATTTAAGAAAATTCAGTAGTTATTAATGCTAATAAATATATCCGTGTTTTATTTATGCAACTGCCTTAAAGATTTTAAGTGATTTCAATCATAGAATTGTCATTAATTAAATAGCACGTAATGCATCATTATATATTTTATTTCATTTTACAAAATAGTTTTCACATAGAGAAATGAGAATTATATTATAAGAATTAAATATATATACAAATTCTTTATTATTTATAACCAAATATCTCTAAATTCATAAATTAAACAATTATATTTTTTTAACATTTTCATCGTAAAGTTATAAATATTAGATCTTTAACATTAAACACTATTCTGTGTAAAGTAATACCCTATAATTTTGAAAAAAATTAAGTAACTTTCTCAATTTACATTAATATCATACAAATTTATAAGCTATAGTGAAAATAATCCTTGTTAGATGGGATTACTTCCTATCATTTAAAATTCATTTATCTTATACTTTTTTATAAAACTTTATTCTTCTGCGATCCATTATTTAATGGCAACTATTTATATTTGTGAGTTGTGCATGATAAAAAAATCATACTAATTTTTGTATAAAAAATTATATTTGCAACTCTATAATTTATGAATTTGCAACTATATATAAAGAGAGTAAAGGAGAGTACTCTTCCTTAACTCTCTCACCCCCTTTTCAGACAGCCAGAATTTAAATTAATAAATCTTTTCATCTATCTGTCATAAATAGATAACCCTTTTGTGTAAGGAATTATGACGATATATTTTGAAACATTATTAAATTGATCTTTGTGACTGAGATATATGACAAGTGTAAATATTGCTTTAGATAATTAATGAGAAAGAAAACGAAAGTTGCGCATAAGTATCAGGCTTTTAGGAAAGTTGATAAGTTTATATAAGCCCTCTTAATAACTTTAAATGTACTCTTTTATGAGCAAAATGACGTAACATCATGCAACCATTAATTATTTTTCCTAATAAAGCCTTAGAGGTATGTTTAAAAATAGAATATTTGTTCCGATAATTACAAAATACGATATTAAAAGATCTATCCAGAGAATTAAAATGCTTAAATAGAAGTTGAGTTTTAAATTCGAATTCAAATTATCTTAGCTCTTTAAATTATTTACAGCTATCTTACTATAACTTTTGAAGGATTAAAGATCATTTCGTGGTATTTCACTCGATTAAGAATTTAGGGAAATAAAATGATTAAAAATAATACCATTAAGAACTTTGCTTAACTATATAGATTAGCTCTAAAAGGGAATTAAAAAATTAAAAGTATGATTTACTTTAATAATATTATTTCTCGTATACATTTCTGAACAATAAAATGAAAGAATGTACTTCAAGGAATAAAATTAAGTTTCGTCCATAGTATTTAGATAAGTTACATTTAAGAAAAATAATAAAATTAATTTCTTTTAAGAAATAAACTTCAAAATCTTTACTTGAAAGATTCTCACTCTATATAAGACATACTAGTTGACTTACTGTCCTGAATGTAGGTCATTCAGACATATTTGTGAAGAACAAACTGCCAACTTTTGATACTTCAAATTGGTAACTGACCAAAACTTACAAATTTTCTTTAAAACCTTATTGTAAAATAAAGTCCAAATGTCAGCTAACTTTTGACAAATTCTTTTCAATTAAATCGTTGAATATTTTCAAGGGGACGCGGTAGCCTAGTGGGCAAGGTCGTGGACTCGCAGCTGGCGGTTTTCGTTCAGTCGTGGGTTCGATCCTTGGCCACCAAAGACCCGCCGTGTAGCCGGGGCTGATGCACGTTAAATCTGTTCGGGGCCCAAAGTCCTCCCGTTGGCGTGGTGTGGATGTTAGGAGAGGGGGGTGCCAGCTCAGGTGTCGTCCTCGTCACTTGACCTTGGTTCAAAATTACGAGGTCCGTTGCCAATAGCCCTCGTGTTGCTTCTAGTACGACGTTAATAAAAACTAAAAATATTTTCAAGAACCACATATTAGATCATTTTCAATGAGAAACATTATTACAGAAAACCAATACAAATTATTTATTCATGTGTCATAAATAAGAAATTTATATTTGTATTGTATATTCAGATATTTTATATTTTACTAAGAATTAAAATTGTACAATTATTACAAATAGAATTTCATTCTCCTTAAAGAACGAAAAAAAAAAGATTCTTCTATAAATTAGATCCCAAGTTTGTATTATGGAACATAATTTCAACTCATTTAATTAAAGTGATAATTATCGCAATTTTTACATGAGGTTGACTTTCATAAAATATAATTCGCACAACAAGAAACTTTAAAGTTATTCATTGTAATAAAAGTGAGTTCACCTATTTGTCAGATGAATACCAAGAAATGAAGAAAAATATTTCTCATTCTACAATTGATTTCCACTATGCGAGTTTTAATTTCACGTATTGACACTAATTATTGTTAAAGAAACAAACCTCAAAACATGAACAGGAAGAAAAATAATCCATCTGCCCGAGCTTCCGTCGATCGTTGAGTCATTTTTACCCAATCAATCTACAGCTCATATAACTATCAATTCTAGCTACGGATACTCATTCGTAGAATTAGTGTTACACGGGTATAATACAAAATAGTTAAAATGTTTATGAATTACATCGGATACCTACAATTTCTCTTTTAAGAGAAGCTTATCCGTTACCTCAGTGACAAAGATGCTCCTAAAACAGTATTGAAAAATACACGCATGTATACGAACCATGAAAACATAACAAACGAATAATATTTAATATACGCAACAGATCTGGATGACTTATTTAACTCTTTACAGTAAGAAAAGTGATTTCCAATAATACGATACATATAAAGAAGGTATTTAAATTCAATATATAATTCGTTACACAATCTAGGAGATATATACAAGCAAATGAAGTGTAAACACTCAGAAACCAAACTGCTCAGACCTAGTGGAATAATAATCAAATAATAAATACGAATGTATAGATGTGAATACAGGATTTGACTTGTGTGTTCTGAATTCAGCCCTGGAGATATCACGCGGGCACAGAGTCACTCTAGCCTCTCGAAATGTTTAATTCTTGGAACTCTTTTCGCTTGTTCTCTGTGACCTTCCCAGTATCCTACAATTTGAAACTCTCCAAGGAAACTGAAATTATTTTGTCACATATATCTCCCATTTTTAGTAGTGGCAATCTTTTCTTTGAAGTTTGAGCTACTTGGGGGGATTGAGTTCCCAGCAAGCCCATATTTATTTCAAAACTTTCCTCCAAGGAGTCTGCATTTTTTTCTTGTGAACGACTGAGAGGGCTTTTATTGCTGAGTTTTACGTTTCATTATGAATTTCAACCATATATTATTAAAATTTGAAAAAGAAATGGAGCCTCTGTGATCTCTATTGGGTGAGATTGAAACTAAGAGAAAAGAATTTGATCAAGTTAGTGAAGAACATAATTAAATAATGGATAGCGTTCACGATTGCAAAAGTGACTTTGAGCAAAGCGAAAAAGGTGAAACGTTTTAGTTGGAAGGTAAAAGTTTTGTTAGCAAAAATAAAACCATTTGATAAAAACAAAGATTAAACCATGGAGTTATTCACTAGAAAATTGGGAGTAAATTTTGACTCAAAATTTAGTGCAAAAATAGTAGAATTTACTAATATTTATAATGAAAATATATTATAAAATATTGCCTGGGATCAAGGTGGAAAAAAGGTGGATCAGTTGGAGATCAGAACTCTTTTTGGAAATCTGTATAACTGAGGTTTGCTGAAATTCTCGCATACAAAGCCACAATATATGTAGGCTACTGTAGATACAGGTATCAAAATATTATGCAACACAATGTCATATGGAATTTTTTTTTCTTCTTAGTGTCGACTGTTAGACAATATGAACACTCGTGAAATTTGGAAGAAACGTAACAAGTCTATGCTGAAAGTAACAGAATGTTTTATAGAATTTAATGATAATTGCCAAAAGTCATAAACAGGTCATGAATATGTCACTGTTGATTAAAAATTATACATATTTCATGGTTTATGTTTCTTTTGTTAGTACATGACCAGGAAACTGACAAAATATAGAATTAAATTCTTTATATTAGCATATTTTAGAACATTTTATAGTTACATGTATGTCCATTTGTTTGGAACTGCTAGAAATCCGACAATGAATAAAATAAATAAGTTAACTTGCAATGAACTTTTATCGAAGTAACTGACAATTGTAGGAATTCCGAAAGAAACAAAAAGCTGAAATACACAACTTTCTGTTTTTCAGCTTTTTTTAAATAACAGATAATTTTCACAGTTTTTGAAATAACAGATATATATATATATATATATATATATGTGTGTGTGTGTGTGTATCTGTTAAGTATGTACCTAAGAAAACAAAATGTGTAGTTTTACTATCTACTATGCATAATGGTGACGCAATAGATGGATATTGTACCAAAAACGAACATGAGATAGTTCTTTCTTACAATACAATGGAAGTTGAGAATATATACTTTTGATAAAATGTGAATCATATATTCTACAGCCTTTAAAACCTACAGATGCGCACTGAATGTCGCCGGAATTTACATCCAAGTTTCTGTAATGTTCATTAAAAACAAATATTTACAGTGTAAAAAATGTGGCGAATTTTTCTTAAAACTTCGGCGATACCATTTATTGATCCTCACACGAACAGATGAAAGAATTTACAAATGCCACCCAAAGGTATTCATGAAAATGTCGATGACTTAATCGTAATGATCGATGACTTAAGACGTAAGAACAATAAAATTACATTTACCTTCATAAAGTGTTACCTTCAAAAAATTTTACACATATGCGAAAAATATCTCTGATTAGTGTTCGTTATCAAAGTCATATACTTAAAATAATGTTATTCCGGTCGAAGTTTTCATCAAATTATCATTGGAAAATCCCTGAAAGTAGATAAGTATAATTTGTGTATATTAAATTATTCATAAAAATTGACAATTTGTTATCATATACAATACAAATAGTTAGTCATCCCGCTTAATCATTAAAATTCGTGTTAAGTGCCCAACTACTCCCGGGTTAGAAACAGAATCTATGACTGAACTTGATAAGACATATTTTGCATTACCATTCTTGGTATTTTTCTCTTATATATGATTAAATTATACTTTTTGCAATGACAGTGACCACCTTGAGGGTTTTGGTGCATGAGGTGCAGTGTTTGTTAAATAGGGGAAGGGATTGGGGTTTGAAACTACCTGCAATTGTTCTAAGACCAAAGTATGGAACTCGTTTGAAGGCCTCCGGTACCCAGAATACGTCTCTTTCGATGATTCACTACTTAAAATTTAAAAATGTCTACCAAACTGGTGATTAAAATTCTCACGTTTATTAAACAAGAAGTTCACAAAAATGCTTTTACTCAAACCAAAAATGCCCTTAAAAATGATCCAAAATTATTGTAAAGGATAATAACTTGCCATGAAACGTGCATTTTTACTTAAGATTATGAAAGGAAGGGCCAAATCATGCATTGAAAGAGCCATATTCAAAACAATTGGACTGTTTTATTCCATATTTTGAGATCATGCATCTTCACTAGATCCCTAAAGTTCAAACTAATAATCAGTATTACTTTCTTTATAATCTTGCTAAACTCCGTGAAAGAATAAGAAATAAACAAAGCGAATTGTGGAAATAATCCTTCCCGCATTTTATGTCAAGAGGACATTAACTAAGAAAAGCATCCCAGAGTTACACTATTCAACTTATTCAACGGATCTTGAGTCATGTTACTTCTATCAATATTCTAAGGGGAAATCTTTATTAAAATTTACAAGGTTTGAGTTTTTTGAAGCTATGAAGAAGAAAGTTGCAAGAGTCCTGAAGGAACTGACAGAAAATTTTCAGTACTTTTTCAAACAATGGAAGATTTGCATGGAGATTTGTAGGGATAAAGAAAGGGGTTTATATTGAAATTTTTAATTAGTAAAAATATAGGAAATTAAAATCCAAAGTTTTACTTTGTCAATTTAGTTATTTAATAGTTACACCTTGTATACGTGTTTAAATATATGAATATATATTTTTATATCAGTAGTACACATACATATATATATATACATTTATATATATGTATAAGAATATATATATATAAGAATATATATATATAAGAATATATATATATAAGAATATATATATATAAGAATATATATATATAAGAATATATAT
>BMAW01039233.1:0-12968 GCA_019974015.1 Nephila pilipes | reverse complement strand
ATATAAAACTGTTTTACTTGTTGCTTAAGATTTAATAATGTTTTAATGAAAATGATACAATATACGCAAAGGCATTATTAACCCTCTCACTACCGGAGGGAGAAAAACGAAGTGCTTCTCTGGGCCCGCGGCTTCTTACCGCGGAGTGTCACTCTGTGCCCAGATGATTTTAGATACTAAGCCTAATTAGTGAAAAAAAATTCCTCTTAAAATCGGCTATTCATTAAAATATTTTGGAATTTACATATCTTATTTAAAATGCATTAAAATATATATACAAAAGAAAAAAGGATTTAATCGAAAATTGAATGTTTTATACCTAAAATTACATACAAAATCATACTTTTAAGAAAATACAAAATATATTTACATATGTTACATAAATTTCACGGTGTAATGATGTACCATTACATGGAATATATAAATATAAATGATATATCTTATTTTGCTGTATGGTATATTTATAAAAAAAATCAATGCATAGTCCAACGTCACATGCCTTACACACATATTCTGACGCTTCACGCAAGATTTTGAGCAAAGGGCACATCTTAACCCCCCCTTTTAATTTTTTACTTTAATGTCTATGTTCAGATTTGGATTATTTTCGCTAACATTACAGTCAGATTCATTCATTATTTAGCAAATATCAGTATCAGATAAATACTTTCTTTTCGTCATGACTGTCGCTACAAATAAAAAACGATTGAATGAAAATGAACAGCTGAGAGCATCTGCTACCTAAAGCCCTAACCCCCATAAAGGGCCATAAATAATCCTTCGAACTTCTAAGAAGCAAGCAAGAAAGAAAAAAGTAAACTGAAAGCAAATGCACGCTTTAAATCATGTCATTACATTTAAAGAAACGCGCCGCAATATGTTCTTTCAACAATAACCCCCTCCTCTTGATACCCAGAAGTGAAATCCAAGTCCATATAACCAAGGTCAACATTCCAAATAACCTATCTATGTAGATTTCGCGGTAATGTAACACCATCTAGTAATATTAAAAAATCAAATAAAATGTTCTCTTTCAGCGTATCACTAATGATAAGCTGGTCTGCAGAAGGCATTCCAGAGCGTATCAATTGTGATACACTGGGCACAGGAGAGCCACCGCGAGCGTATCAAATGTGATACCCTGGTAGTGAACGGGTTAAGGTTTAATTATTAACTAAGAAATGACAGAGATATGTCCCTAAAATTTGTTTTGTGTATTGAGTGCTCCTTATGTATATAAAGTCGAAAATAATAATTATTAATGTTAAACTATTTTTGGTTTCAGGGAGTCGTAGACGGAAGTAACCCGCAGTATAGAGAAAATAATAGAGTTCTCTCTATCTACCGAGTTCTACAATGGCGTCCTTCGATAGGTCAAGAAACATTAAGGAAAATGTATAACTCTGGATGGTGTATAAGTAGGGAAGTTTTTGGAATAACAGATAAAAAAATTAATTTCTTTCTAAATTATTTTAGTTCCAAATAAGACAGAGGGCACCTTGCAAAAATTACTTATATTTCGGGAAAAAGCGGAGTATTTCAGTCTACTCAGAATTGCGACAATGCGTTATTGTAGTCTGAGACCAAATTAACTATAATAACTTTAATTTACATCATGTGTATTTAAGGATCAATTAATGTGCTAAATAAATTTTTCCCAGATTTTTCGTTATTTCTTATTAATAGTTAACCTTAACTGTTTGTTTAGTATATAAACATATATTTACATAAACTATGCTTTTTGCTGTTTGTTTGCGATTGCTAAACCTACAAAAAAATATTTAAATTAATGCATTTTGTACATAAAAATTTATGTCATAAAATTCCTTCTCGATATTTCTTAAAAATAATTTAATACGGAAACAAATCTGAAAGATATTAAATTTTATATAGATTTAATAAATTTTCTTTTTCATTAATTATTTTTTTTCACTTCCTATTTATTGTAAACAGTGTTTTTATGTGGGAAGTACGAAAATGTTTACTGTCCCGAGAAATATAAACGTGAATTTTTATGTTGTACAAAATATATTTAAAACATCATACGGCTTCCTAAATAAGACATTTTAATTGATAAGTGCTTTGAAATTAATTGAAATATTTTTTTTTTCATTGTTACAAAAATAATTCCAAGATTCATACATTTAAAATGCATTTTCATTTTGAGTAATTTTTATTGATTCTCATATATCTTATATTAAAAATTACATACCAAAATATCTGTAATGTAGCACATAAAAAATTAAATTGCAAACGATTTTTAACTTTGGAACTTCTCTTCAAAGAATTCAATTAAAACTTCTTTCTACGATCGATTAATTGTTTCTTTTATCGGTGTCATCCATTCATAACTATTAAGGAAAATTTTAAAAAATTTAAATCTTTTTGTAAAAGAACTCTTTTTAAGTAGAGATGTTCTTGTATTATAAATAACATCTTTTGTTAGTATTGTTTTCAATTTTTCTTTCCTTTCAAAGACATATTTAAAAACTTTAAATAACATCAAAGAACTCGGTGTCTACTTTGGAATTTTTGCATTGTTTTGTTTTATTCTCTGAGTTTTAGTAAAGCTGTCTTGGTAAAATAATTGTTGAAAGAGAGTCTTTTTTATTATTTTAAGTTTCTTTTGATCAATGGGAATTTAATTACATTTCACTTGAGTATTAGATAAAGAAAGAAGACGACTTTTTCTCCATTTTTAAGTCAGTTCTTGGAGGATTCACGTGTATTTTTTTTTTTTTTTTAGAAAACAGCCATCTCATTAACATTACATTTAGACCGACTTTTTGAATAGATTATATATATCCTGAAGTTTGATAAAATTCTTTCGGTAATTAGAAAAACCCTGAAAAGTATTAAAAAAAAGACGATTAATGTATGGTACGGAAGGCATCTATATAAAAGTTAACCAGATTACCTAAATTTTTATTCGTGCAAATTTATACGGCTTTTGAGTTCTTAAGTAATTTGAGATAAGCGTATTTTACGAAGTTATTCATGCGTGGGAATTAAATTCATCCCAAGAGTTGAAAAATGAGACATATGTGGATAATCGGAAGTGGTTTAAAAAGATCCGTTTATGAACAAAGATGGCTTCACTTATTTAAGTTGGTGTTACCTTTACAAGCTAGCAGCTCTAAGACAAACAGGACAATGGTTCAACAGTTGGTTTTAAATGAACCACTTTTTGCTGCCCATGAAAAACATGATTGTTACCTCACAATTTGCCAATTTACAAAGAGATGTCACCATGCATGAAACCTGGTACCATCATAATTTATCGAAAACGAAGCAACAATCAAAACAATGGGGGGATCTCGATGAATCTTCTTTAAGGAAGCCAATAGAATGATTGCTTATTAACATCACATGGTCAAGTGACGAGGACGACATCTGTGGGTCACTTACCTTTCCAAACTTCCACAAATCCGACGTGAGGACTTGGAGCATCTATATTTAAATGTCATCAGCTCCGCTACACTTCGAGTCTTTAGTGGCATTAGAATTTGTGTTCACGAATCGACGGAAACATGGCAATTATGTAGGAAGAAAAGACAATTTGAAATTAAAATATTTTATTTGTGTGTAGGAAAGACTGTTCTGAAACCTTTCAATCACTGGAAATAATAATTTTAAAAACCTTTTACTTCTAACAGATGTAAAATGGGTAAAATTATGCAATTAAGGATGATACATTTTTGGATCAAATTTGTGAAAACAATAAATTGGTTAAAAGTTTAAAGAAACTTAAAAAAATTTATTATTCTATGTAGTAGAGGTTTTCGATTAAAATATACAAAAAAAAAGTTTTAAAGTCATTAAGAGCTTTGTTTTTCATAATGACAACGATATATAATAAAACTAAAACAACATTTAAAGACAAGTTAGCAAAATTTTGTACAGAGGAATAATTATTAGAAAATAAAATGTTTTACATATAATTAATTGGAAAAGTAATGTATCTGTAGAGATATTTTTCTGCTACTTTGACTTTTATTTCCAATTAACCTCGATCGTCTGTTAACTCAAATGCCAACAGGAGTAGAAATTCCAATATACTTACAGACGGTTTTTTACGAGGTCCACACCTCTAACTGGAGAGCAATATTCGAAGCTCTGGAATCAGTTAGAATACGGAATATTGCGATTCAACCAATCACTCTGTATTTTAAGTAAATATTCTTTAAAAAGAAAATTCATATTGATGATAGAATTTATATTTTTGCTTAATGTACATTTATACCACAAATCGCGAATCAACTAACCCGCAGTTTATCAACCGTGGACTCGATTACCGCGTGTTAGCGGAATCAGACTATAATCTTTGTTCTTTTAATTGTTTCCGGTTTCTGAGAGTAAGTTCGAATATTTTACGAATAATAATAAGTAATATTTTACAAATTATCTTAGGAATTGTATGACATTTTTAATTTAAAGTCTTATGTATTAAGGAATCGAAAAGTTAGAGCTTTGTTATGTTAAAGCGTCACGTGTTCTATATCTGTTGTTAAAAAATTTATTTTTCACAATAATACTACATTTTCTTCATTTTTTTTAAATTTGAAACATACATTTTATTTCCGTCTGTGAATAAACAAATTTTGGAACTTTTTCTGAGCTTTATTATGAGAGTTGGTATACAAATTCGCTAGTTCTGAAAAAAAAAATGAAAACATGTGTTCTTTTCCATTAGCCAAGGGATAGCGGTAAATCGCCAAATATTGTACATTATTTTCACTTTCGTTTCGTTGACCAATGGCCAAGTACAGCCTATTTTCTTAATGTTTGAATATGCGCTAATTCAAGGCATTGTTTCCTCCATTTTAAACCTTATTGTGAATTTAAAGATAAATTAAGAGGAACCATATTATAGTTAGAAATTTCAGAAAATAGGAACAATTATAGCTTAAAATTTGCAGTATAATATTTTCGATTTTTGTGTAAATTTAAAATATTTAGGGGCTCAGAAAATAGGATTGGTATAGACGCTGCATATCGTATTCCAGGCAACAACTGTGGGGTAATAACATGTTAATAAGGTACCACAGTTCTACCTATCTCTTCAGTGGCTTGAGAAACGTTATTTTACATTGATTTAGTTATAAACATTTTCTTCCTATACATCTGCTTGTGAAACGTTTTCGCCTTGCTGGCTATAGTTCGAACGATACAGCAGATTTCATTTCTTTCTTGGATTATATGCTGAAATTGAGTTTAGGATCAATTCTTAAGGGGAGGAAACCTTGCTCTATTGGCTAATACACAAATATCCTTACAGTCAAAACTATACGGTATCAATCATTTTAACATTCTGTCAATCTCTTGGTGTAGGCATTTTTAGAAAAAGTTAATAGAAAAGCTTTTATTTTCAAATATTTGATTCATCCATTTAATTTTAGGGTTACCCTTTTTTTACACTTCCATAACATAACGTTTTGAAACGTAATAGTTTCAGAAGACAATTAACCATGTTATGGTATAATAAAGTGTTTCATGAAACGGGAACTACAATGTAAACTATAAAAAAAAAAATCAAAGAAGTTTATTGTTGAGACTTTATCAAAATCTTTTTTTTCCTATTCCTTTGAAATAAGGTCAAAAGTTTCAAGAAAAAAATACTTTGAAGAGATCACCCTACATTTTCTTTTCTTCTTTGACCACTGATGGTTTAATTACTTTCTTCGTCTCTCTACTAGTTGACCGAAAAAACACACACTTAACGGATTCAGTTTTGCTTTTTTTTTCACAAAATTAATTCTCTGATGAAGAATTCATTAATAAAGACAATTTCAGTAAATCGTTGCGAAGTTTATTACTAAGAAAAGATTAGCCTTTATAAAAAGAAATCTTTATCTCCAGAATCATAAATTTTTTTCGGAAAAAAAAATTAAAAATTATGAAATTCTGTATATATTACAAGCACATGCTCGTAAAATTTTTTTACCCTAGATTATGTTACTTTGAATTGAGAAAAGTTCAATTTGTTTTTAAGAAGGCTTTGAAATTTGTATGTTTTTGGTTGGTTACGAATAAAGCTCTTATAGTAAGCGAATGAAAGTTGAAAATATTTATTTTTAGTAAAGCTTAAGCAAGTTGATTCTTTTCTTGGTGGTCCGCTTCTACAAGAGAGAAAAACCCTTAGATTAAATAGTAACCAGTGAAAGTTGATGCACATTGAGCAAGAACCGTATCTGACTATGGTGTACCAAGCAATGCGTATCTGTGATCTCGACAATAGAAAAAGTGAAGGGGAAAAACAAATTTTGTTTGCGAAGAACGGTCGAAAATAAAGAAGAATCGTTTGGTCATCCAGAGGTATGTCGCCTGTGTTTACCAAACAGTCGAAAAAAAATCGGGAAAAGGTCACCAGGGTACTTCGGGGGTATGAAACCCGTAACAGCTATGAGAGGTGAATATTTGTTTTCGTTCATGAGAATTTCAGAAATATTAATATATTTCGATCTTCAGGGTTATCTGAATCATATTCATTATGTCAAAACATGTCGCTGATAGTTCGTAATAATTGTTTTAAACATATTTTGAAACGGATTTGTTCCTTTTAATCTTCATAGATAGAATTGTTTTAATTGTGTACAATTGTTATATTCTATTTTCGAAAAGCTTTCCTTTCTCACAGAAATTTATAACTCATACACATCTTAGAATAAATTTTTGCTATGACTAAAATAGTCTTTAATTTTGATCTGGAAACGAATTTTCTGAAATGAGTAAGATATAATTAATTCATTTCGTGCTAAGAGTGACGGGAACTATTATTTCATATTGAAAAAAAATACCCTTCTTTCTATTTTATTAAAATGTTTTTATGTATTTCACTTAGTGCATGTGTCATCAAATTTTCGATCGTTAATTTAACATACTTCCCATCAAGCTAGAGCTCTGAAATCTTGGGAGTCGTTTTTACTCGCCTAACAATACATTATTTAGACATTTTGGACAAGTTTTAACCAATATTTTCTTTAATAATGCAGTTTAGCCTAACCACTTGGCGCAATTCCAAAAATTGGCCCCAAACTCGGCGATTTTTTTTGGCTGAACGTTAAGTTCGTAAAACGGACCAGGGTAGCCACATTCGGCAAAATACCGCCAAATAATTCTTGTCGCCAAGGGTGGTTGGGTTAAACTGCATTCCCATTTAATTTACCGGATGAATTAATTAATGTCAGTTAGTTTTAACGTTTTTATGTATTTCACTTGGTGTGCGTCTGTCTGCTTGTATATCAGTGTGTCATCAAACTTTCTATCATTAATTTAACCAACTTCCCATCAAGTTAGAGCTCTGAAATTTTGGAAACCGTTCTTACTTGCCTTACAATGCAATATTTAGGTATTTGCGACCAGTTTTAACTAATATTTAAATAATTTTCCTTAATAATTTTTTTTTAAAAAGGTTGGTTTTTATATCGAATTATTTAATTTAAAAATATATTTCTTTTGAAGGATAACATTTTAAATTATTATTAATTTACTCTCGATTCTATGACGAATTATTCCTACTTAAATTACAGAATATAAGACTCCTAATATCGCAATAAAGATCAACAAGAATATTTAACCCATTGATCCAATATTTGAATAGTAAATTTCAAAAAAAAATTAAGCATATTTGGAGCGTTTAGTTAAACTCTGCTTAGTTAAATTTTACGACATAGGTATTTGGTTAACTTGGAGCTGTAAGCGGTAGATATCTTATCACTGGAACCGATTCAAACATAAACATTCTGTGTATCATCTTAAAGTTGTGGTGATATTCCTGGAGCTACTTGTGACATTTTCATTATGCTGTAAATTGGCCATGGACTACTTACACCTAACTGTGTTGCCACGAATCGGTAGCATGGAACAAATAGTTTCTACATGTGCACAGTTTTGCAAATTGCGAGTATTCTACGTACACACCAGTGGTTTTAGTATTTATATCCGCACAGTTTTATAGGAAAGCAACAACAGAAGAGAGAAAGGAGTTATTGTCTTGCCGATCCACATGATGACCTACTACTGATTCCGTCCACTGTTCTACTCTTCTTTGAGCCTCTCTACTTTTTCTACTCTTTCTTTGAGCTTCTAGTCACCTTCTCTACTCTTTCTATGAGCTTCTAGTCAACTTCTAATTATGCCGTAAGTTGGTCATGAACTACTTGCACCTTGTCGTCTTGTCACGAGGCGGCAGCTTAGAACAACTAGTTTCTACACTTGCGCACTTCTGTAAACTGCTAGTATTCTGCGGGCGCATCTATGATTTTAGTATTTATATCCTTGCAGTTATC
This sequence comes from Nephila pilipes, assembly GCA_019974015.1. Lineage (NCBI taxonomy): Eukaryota > Metazoa > Arthropoda > Arachnida > Araneae > Nephilidae > Nephila > Nephila pilipes. The sequence continues at coordinate 4,680 of BMAW01039233.1, read as the reverse complement.
AGAGGAACGCAACATCAGAAGAGAAAAAGGAGTTATTGCCTTCCCGGTCCACATGATGATATATTGCTGATTCCATCTATTGTCCTACTCTTCCCCTGGAGCCACAGGGATTCCCTTTTCAGAATTGATGGCTTAAACCTATTGAATTCGTCCTGGAAGAGTAGAGGATATCTCGCATCAGTAGATGAAACATTTTCTGGCTACTCGGATTTCGCTTGAAAGCATTCAAGAAAGTACTATGGTTCAGTCTAGCAACATAACTTTGTGATAAAAGCAGTATCCCCACTCAGTTATCATTAGTTAGATATTGTTTTTGCTCTATTCTGAACAAGCTTCATGGTGGTTCTGTTTGAACAAAGTGATATTATCATGCATACTGCTAATTAAATGAGAAGTATATCATGGTTTTTTTTAAATATAGGATTCTCGTTGATCATTTACAACTTCTTGACCTGAATCAATCTCTCGCATTTAAATTACCCTTCATAGTGCTCTAACCTCAATGACATTTCTATAACTCCCTATAATACCTCTACCTTCGCGTCTCTATTTACTACATACAGATGGAGGACAAAATAATACGAACACCTGTAAAATAATGGAAAATCTTTATTAATAGGGGGTTGAACCATCCTTTGACTGAAGTACAAATTTAATGCGACGTGGGATAGATGCATAAAATTCATGGACAATATTTAAAGGAATGTTTAGCCCTTCCTCCTGCAGATCAGACTCTAATTCCGAAAGGCAGGATGGAAGTGGAAATCGGGAACGAAGTTTATACACCAAATATTCCATAAATATTCAATAATATTGAAGTACGGAGACTCATGGGGCAAGGCAATATGTTTAACTTCATCGTCATGTTCTTCGAACCGTGCTTGAATACACCTAGCAGTGTGGATAGGGGCTTTGTCGTCTTGAAAAAGTGGTCGCTCTTCAGGGAATACAGTCTGGACAAAAGGATGGACATGATCCCCTATAATGCTTAGATAGTAATTGGATTTAATTCTCCCATGCAGAATAACAAGTGGTCCAAGACTGCGCCAAGATATCGCACCCCATACCATAATGGAGCCCCCCCCCCCGGCATGCTTCACAGTCGGCAAGAGGCATTCAGGATTAAACACATCTCTGTGCATTCTCCAGACATAAACACGTCCGGTTGTTTGAAATAGGGTGAATGACGATCCATCTGACCATATTACATGTTGCCAAAGTGGTGTTGACCAGCCTTTGTGATCTCTGAATCACTGGCGTCGTTTGAAAGCATTAGTTGCTATCACCAAGAACTTACGAATTGTCACTCTGCCATAAATGTTCGCAGCATGAAGTTCCCTATCACAGTTTTTGTTGAAACGGGGTCCTGGAGATGACTGTTCATTCCGAATGTTATCTCGGATAACGATTACTTGTGCTCTTGGGCCACTTTGCGCTTCAAGACCCATCTCTCCATATCAGCAAGCTTTGACTTTCGGCCACTATTGGGCTTTGAAGACGTCGTCTTACCCTCTTTCGTGTACGCTGTCATAACGGCTGATACTGTATTCCTTGCAAACTCCAAAAGGTTCGCTGCTTCCATAATCGATGCTCCACTTAAACGCGCTCCAACAATCATTCCTCTTTGGAACTCTGACAGGTCTGAGATTTCAACTTATCACAGACAGTTCGATTGACGCATGCAAAGCAGGTGACTGCTGTTGAGAGACTGATACCTTCCTCTTCACGCTCACTAGAGGGCAGACTCCTGTTGCTGGTGGCGCGGCTGTACTGCAAGTGTGAAATACGTCATACTTTTTCACAGGTGTTCGTATTATTTTATCCTCCATCAGTATGTTTACTGGTAACTCACCTTTATGTATGCCACAGTTCCTTCAAAAGGCAAGATCCTCATATAAAATCATTATAATAAGACAACGATATAAGTTAGTTAAAAAGAAAGTTGGGTGAGAATGTATTACAAACTGTGATATAATTAAATGCATTTGTTTAGTTATAGTTTTTAAAAAGAAAAAGAGCCCTTACAGTCGTATTCATTGCCTGAAATGAATGCGATTTGTACAAGTGTAGTATTTTAAAAGTAACATTCGGGTATTTTATGTACACAATTTGCTCTAAATACGAATTTCGAACATTCTTTAGAGGGCAGAGAATTTCTATTTCTTATTTAAGCAATATGATTCCATATTTGAAAGTAAATATAAATGTGATGTTTTGCTTGCAATGTTACAAAACAAACCCTTATCCTTAGTAGAAAAGAACAAGTTTTTTTTTCTTCCACCCTTTCCTCTACCCAAACAACTTTTTTTTTTGTTCCTTATTCGTAGTCTAACCAAATCCTTTTTCAAAACAGTAGAAATTTGTATTCTGAGACAACTTTATTTCTTTTTCAAAGCTTATAGAATCATGACGAATGATATTTCACGACAGATGGAACAACACATCGAATCTTCGTCCCATACTTCATCATTTTTACGTTTTTAGCTTTAAAAAAAAGAAACTATTTTCTTTCAATTTAAACAGATTACTGCAGAAAAAGAATTTTTCGCATACCTTTTATTTTTTTCGGCGCATATTTACTTTAATTGCTTCTTTCTGATTTATGATATTTGGAAGAAAAAATATGCTTTAAAGTTAAGAGCCTAGAAATTAAATGCTTGAAATGGTTGTATCTTTAAAATTTGTATAATCTCTTTTGCCGTTGCTTTACATTTACTACTTACGTATTAAGCGAGTGTTAATTGAAAGAAAAATTTTCCTAGGGAATTAAAAATGTACTACTAAACACGCGCGCATGAAGTGTTTAGAATTTTAAATTTCATTTACTAATACTTTTTCACGGTATACATTTACATTAACTACTCGCTTCTGATGCATGATTATAGAATAAAAAAAACATTCGTTTAAGAGTTAATGGCTTAGATACTTTATATTTTAAATGGTTCGGGTTTTGAAGTAACTTTTCCTTTTTCATCGTACATTTACGTTAACTAACTCGCTTCTGATGCGTAATAATTTGAAGATAAATTTATCTTTTCCGATTTAGAGCTTAGAAAGTAAAGGTGTGTGATAGATGTAACTTTAAAATTATTTTCCTCTCTCTCTCTTCTGCTCACTTTTATATTAACTATTCGCTTCTGATGCGGGATAGTTAGAAGAAAAATATGTGTCTTGCTATTTAGGTTTCAGAAATCAAATGCGTGTGATAGGTGTAAATTTAAAAATTCGTTTGCTCTCTCTCTTGTTGAATCCTCTTTACATTAACTACTTACTTCTGATGCGTGATAACTGAAAGAAAACAGCATGTCTAAATAATTTAAGAGAGTAAATATTTGAAACGTTTGTGATTTTGAAGTTAATTTTCCTTTTTCGTCTTACATTTACATTGATTACTCGCTTCTGATGCATTATAATCGGAAGAAAATGGCATGCCTTAAGAATTTAGAGCCTAAATGTGTGAAGTTTTTGTAATTTGATATTAATTGGTAATTCCTTAAATATTTATTGTGAAAAAGACTAGTCAATTTTAGCTTAGTTTATTCTCTCTTCTATTCAGTGTATCTTTACATTGACTTCTTATTTCTGTTGCGAGAATGTAGGAAGTAAAATTTGCTTTAAAAATTTGAGCTAAAAGATTAAATATGTGAAGTTATCGTAATTTTAAAGTTGGTTAACTAACAGCTCAATTGAAAAGTCCCCGGTCCGACACATAGATGGAAATACTAGAATTAAAGCCATATGTTTTTTAGTTAGCCCTAACCCTCAAAATATGCGTGTATACATTTGACAGCTGTCGGAACATTAGTTTGTGAATTATAGCATTTTCAGTGAAGCAACTTTTGTTATTGCGAAAAAAATGGATAAAAAAGAATTCCGCGTGTTGATAAAATATTGCTTTTTGAAGGGAAAAAATACAGTTGAAGCAAACACTTGGCTTGATGCCGAGTTTCCGGACACTGACCCAGGAAAATCAACCATCTAGGATTGGTATGCTAAGTTTAGACATGGTGAAATGAGCACCGAAGACGGTGAACGCAGTGGACGCCCAAAAGAGGTTGTTACCGACGAAGACATTAAAAAAAATCCACAAAATGATTTTCAATGACCGTCAATTGAAATGGAATGAAATAGCAGACACTCTAAAGATATCAACTGAACGTGTACATCATATCATTCACAAATATTTGGGTATGAAATAGCTCTGTGCAAAGTGGGTGCCGCGCGAGCTCACTTTTGACCAAAACCAACGACGATTCGGAGCAGTGTTTGAAGATGATCACGCATAATAAACCCGAGTTTTTGCGTCGATATGTGACAATGGATGAAACATGGCTCCATGATTTCACTCCGAAGTCCAATCGATAGTGGAATGCCATTCCGAGTGGACTGCACACGATGGACCCGCTCCAAAGCGTGGGAAAACGCAACAGTCGGCTGACAAGGTTATGGCGTCTGTATTTTGGGATGCGCATGGAATAATTTTCATTGACTACCTTGAAAAAGGAAGGACCCTCAACAGCGACTATTACATAGCATTATTGGACCGTTTGAAGGACGAAATCGCCAAAAAACGGCCGCCTTTGAAGAAAAAGAAAGTGCTGCTTCCCCAAGACAATGCACCGTGTCACAAGTGAGTGAAAACGATGGCAAAAATCCATGAATTGGGCTACGAATTGCTTC